>JAHKBH010002803.1:35000-57500 GCA_019049505.1 Pachyrhynchus sulphureomaculatus
AAATAAGGATTTTGTAAAATTTTTATTAGTTAATGAGTATTTTATATATTGACACGAGGCAGAAGTTGCGCTGCCCAGCGGTTATTTTGACACACACATGCGGGTACGATAGAAATTCCTCTCTATGGCTCGTGTTAAACAATCTCCGGTAGAAGGCAGGTATGCTTTCACTACTGGGTTTGCGTCGACCAAAGATACAAGTTGTTGTAACTGATATTTTGCTGTCCTATCTATCGCGCCTAGCTCAACTGAAAAACGATCATTCCGAGATATTTCGACTTATGAGGGAGTAGTAAATACTTGCTAACATATTTTAATGAATGTGTTCAATTTGCGGTAGTTATTAGTGATATTATATTGAAGTGACAATAAATAGGATGTTCGTGAAAAAATAATAGATAAGGAAATTTATTATTTTTCGCACAGAATATACTCTACCTACACCTTTTGTACAGTCATTTTTATCAAGTATATGAACATGCAAAATTCCATCTGTTTACATTACGAGACAAATATATTTTTAAACTGATGTTGATGTTATTAACTTGAATTACTAGACAACTATTAAAATAGGGTAAAATGGTGAAATCTCTGCCATATTATAAAAATCATTATCATCAATAAAAAGCTGAACGAGAAATTCTGGTTCAAATTTAAAAACTGTACCGTTTAAAGTAAGTTACGAGTACTAAATAAATAAATGTTTAAAAATACTGATCATGTGAACGGAATAGTTGCTGAACTTATGACGCACATTGACATATTTTTATCTGATACATCTTCCTTTTCATCTTTTCTCATACTCTTGTTGAAATGCAATGAATAACGGGAGCTTGGAAAGTAAGCAACAAATTACGAAAAACTTGTACAAAATGAGGCACACCAAATAAATTTTCTGATTCCTTGATTCCTTAGAGCATTGGGATTAGTTTCTCATCCTTTTTAATAATTGTAACACCCTTTTTAAGAATTGTTTTATATGGAGAACCTCATCCCTATGAAAACATCTGATTGCTTTTTACCAAATAAAAATTGCAGCGATTCGAGACTAACGTGAATCGCTTCTTCCGCTGATGCTTCGCATCTGTAATGCATTAGGGACGTCCTTGTAGCACGTGTACCAACTCATAAAATATATAAATATATATACTTATACGTATATACTTATGTGTTTGGGGTAAACCTTTTTTATTTTTCGACAGTCTCCTTTTAGGCTTATACACTTCGTCTAACGATGTTCTGGTTTGCTGATCCCTTCCGAATAATAGGATTTGTCCAAGTCTGCAAAATATCCATTAGTGTCTGCAATCACCTCCTCATTTGAAAAAAATAAAAGCCATTTCTTCAAATTGGGGAACAAATAGTAGTCCGAGGAGCCAAGTCTGGAGAATAGGGGGGGATGTGTGAAACGAGTTGGAATCCTATTTCCATTAATTTTGCAACCACAACTGGTGAGGTGTGTGCTGGTGCGTTGTCGTGATGGAAAAGGACTTTCTTGTGGGCCAATCGCGGGCGTTTTTCTTGCAGCTCGGTATTCAAACGGTCCAATAACGATGAATAATATTCACCTGTAATAGTTTAAACCTTTTCCAGATAGTCGATGATGATTATCCCCTGCGAATCCCAAAAGACAGTCGCCATAACCTTTCCGGCCGAAGGAACGGTCTTCGCCTTTTTTGGTGCAGATTCCCCCTTGGTAACCCATTGTTTAGATTGTTGTTTGGTTTCAGGAGTATAGTAATGTATCCATGTTTCATCCACAGTGACGAAAACGACGCTTAAAGTCCTCCGGATTCTTCTGGAACAGCTGCAAACCATACTTGCAACACTTCACACGATTCCGTTTTTGGTCAAGCGTGAGCAAATCGCGGCACCCATCTTGCGGATAGCTTTCTCATGTCCAAATGTTTATGCAAAATATTATGTACCCGTTCAGTCGAGATGCCCCCACAGCACTAGCAATCTCACGCGCCTTAACTCTTCTGTCATCCGTCACATCATGGATTTGATCAATGATTTCTGGAGTCGTAACCTCCACAGGCCGTCCAGAACGTTCAGCGTCACTTGTGCCCATATGGCCAGTCCGAAAATTTTGAAACCACTTATAAACTGTTCTAATCGAAGGTGCAGAGTCACCATAATGTTTATCAAGCTTCTCTTTAGTGTCCTGAGGCATTTTGCCTTTCATAAAGTAATGTTTAATCACCACACGAAATTCTTTTTCGTCCATTTCTTGAAAATCACTCGACTTCCTTGATTCACACGAATGCCAAACACAAAGAAATAGAGCAATATGGCTGAAACTTGGTGTGCGTTCATTCAAGAGATGCTACTAACTAAACATGACCTCGATACGCGCCGGTGGTACCATCTCTCGGACTTTGCACGGACTTTTCAAACCAGCCCTCGTATATATATATATATATATATATATATATATATATATATATATATGTATATATGTATATATATATATATATATATATATATATATATATATTTATATAAGATTTTGGTAACATGTTATCGACCGTACGTCAATCAGATATATGTATGATTATCGGGAATCGGTCTGGACTGTAAATAAAACTCTTCAGAAGTAACTGCAAAATTAATACACCTATATTAAAACAGTATTCTTTTTCGTCAAGGTATTAAAATATTGAAGTATAACAAACGATTATGAAACAAACCAACAATCAATTAAAAAAACACTTACGAAAATGCGAGTATGTCCTCGAAACCAACACTGAACATATCGATTTACTACAACAAACTGAGAGTAAACAGCCTTGGTACATATGCACTGCCGTAAATTCCAAACGAACGGAAAAACAGCAACAGAAAAACGTCTTTAATTTACTTTATACTAAGAGGTGGTAAATTCTTTAATTGTTATTAATGCTGAAATTGTTAATGATTAATACCTATTGATTCGTGTCTGATTTATAGTTTAATTGATTTGGGTCCCTGTTAATACGGTACATTTTCTAAAAAAGTCTCCCTTTATAGTTATTGTTATGAGCTAAGATTTTAACGTTTTTATAGTCAAAATTATGACCCGTTTTCAAATGATGTTACATCACAACACACGAATTCTTTCCCAATCGGCAGTCACTCCTGTGCTGTGTGAGTCTCTGTTTCAACCACTGAGATGTCTGTCCATTATAACACGCCTCACATTGCAAACAAGACAACCTATAAACTACAGAGTTATTATATAAAGTAGGTGTTCTATCCTTTATTTTTGAAAACAGTTCAGAACCTCGTATTTCACAATTTTTATATTTGGAAAATCTCTGAATAAGGCGCACCACTACGATTGAATTTGTGATTGACTTTATAAATTTTCGTAAATCTGTTTAGGAAAGGCATTGTTGATAAAAATGTTATACAGCTCGTCTAGGTTTCTTTTTCGAAACCTGTCATCACTAATGCGTATGACCCTGTTTTTACCGCTATTACGGTGTTAAATTTTTGATTTTTTGGATGATTAGAGAAATAGTTAATGAATCTGCCTGACTATGGGTTTTTCATACCAGTCAAAAATTTTTGGAACTCCAATGGGGTCTCCTATCAGTCCTATTTTAGCCAAGGTGGTGTTGGACCATATTTTGGAAACGGTGGTTCCTCAACTACCATTCAACCTACCCTTTTTGTACAAGTATGTTGATGATCTCATTTGCGCTGTACCCAGAGATAATACAGAAATCATTTGAAACTATTTTAATACATTCAACACTCATATACAGTTCACTGTCGAAATAGAACAGGACTTCAGTGTTTCTTTTTTAGACATTAAAGTAATAAGAACGAGTGACGACAGTCTTATACTCTCAGTTTGTTGTAGTAAATCTAGATGTTGAGTGTTGATTTCGATGACAAACTTGCATTTTCGTACGTGTTTTAATTGATTGTTCGTTTGTTTCATAATTGTTTGTTATATGAGGCGTTGCGGATAGTAAGGGCGAACTCAACATTGGGTCAAATTTTTTTTTTTTATATAATTCTATTTTATAGTACTTTTCCTACATCATATACCGGTCTAATTGCTGAGTTTGCCCTTGCTTCGCCTTCAAATTTCAGTATCAAATAAATGAAAAATTTCGAACAGGCGATAGCCGGGCGGGTAGTAAAGGCGAACTCACAATTTCGCGCGAAGCAACCGCCGGTATTGCGTCACTAAATGAGGTTTACTTGAAATTTTACGCTTTCTGCGTGTTAGTTCAAGTTAATTTTGAAGTTAATACGTTTATGTTTTGTTTGGTTTGGTTGCTTCTTTTTTTAAGAAAAGTATGGCGCAACCTGGACCTTCTAGTAGTGAAGTAAGTGTACAACATTTAGATGGTAGTGCTGTGTCGGGTTATTCGCGAAAGAGACCTGCTAAGATGAATGATTGGCAAAAAAAAAACGAGTGTAAGTTGAAACGAAATTCAGGAAGTGCTTACATTTCAAGAAATAACAAAAGGCACGTTGTTGCCCGCAAAATTGGACCTCCTTGCAAGTGTGGATGTTTTGAGAAAATAGGCGCTGAACTGGTCACCAATATTTTTGACTCTTTTTGGCAAATTGGAAAACTATGATCTACAGAATGCTTACTTATCAAAATTGTTGATCTGCAATGATGTAAAAGATCTTACGTAAAGGGGCGTCCAAGTCGTACCCTGAGACGCATTCAATATAATGTGACTGTTGATCACGCTAATCGTGAAGTTTGTCGTACTGCGTTTTATAACATTCATGGCATCTCTGAAAAGCGCGTTCGAGTCGTACTTGACAAAACCAGCAGAACTGGAACTGTTACAACGGATCAAAAGGGGAGGTGTGAACCCGCGAAGAAAATAGGAAATGACGATCTTTCTAAAGTAAAAGAACACATCATGTCACTACCTACTGTCACCAGTCATTACAGTCGCGCCAAAAGCCCTCATCGAAAATACTTACCTGTTGGACTTAATATTAAAAAGCTCTATTCTCTTTACAATGAATGGCTTACGGAAAATTACCCTGGTTACAGCCCGGTAAATCAGCACTATTATCGTGATACGTTTAATATGCAGTTCAAAAGTATAAGTTAATGATTGAAAGCTGTCGCCGAAAAAACCAGTTTTGCGTTGTCCAACTTAGACAGGACATGATTTTCAATTTCTCTAATTTTCAAAAGAAAATTACTAAAATGCAGATGGCTGGTGATAAGTTTAAAGATGGAAAGATCTTTGAATTTACAAATAACTTTAAGCAAGGTTTCTACATTCATTCTGCTTACAATTTGGATGTCAAAACGGCAGTCAAACTACAAAAAGGCAAGGTGAAAAACTATGATCCTGATCATTTTCATTTGGCCAGTGAAACACTGACGAGACTTTACAGTGCTCCCATTAAAATACCAGCCCCCAAATTAAAGGACATTCAGGACTTGTTACCGTATGTTCCCCTACCTTGGAGTCGGTACTTTACTAACATTATAGCCTCTCAAGACGCAGCAACGAATAAGAGCACCGAAAATGAAGATGTTATGGACGATGACCAAATAGATTACAACTGAACTTGGCTAATTATTTGTTTCTTTTCTTTAGTTTTTTTTATGTTAGTTTCAATACCATATTTCCACTGTTTTGTATGTTGTATCAAGTAACTATTTTGTAATAACAAAACCTTTAATTAAAACAATAACCTTAAAATTAAATAAAATGTGTTCAAAATTTTTAATACCCAGGTATTGCCAATTTTAGGTGATAGTGTAGCATCAGAAACGAACAGTAAAATATGAAAAAAAAAATACACAAATAAATATTTAAAAAACATTTAAAAATTCACGGAATACACTATTCTACTTAAGTAAATAATAAAAAGCTAATAAATTATAAATAAATAATAAAAACCTATTTTTGCCAATATTTTGTTGAGTTCGCCATTTAGATTTTTCTATAAATTCAATTTTTTCGAAACTTCATTTTGTTGAGTTCGCCCTTACTATCCGCAACACCTCATATTTCAATATTTTAATACCTTGACGAAAAAAGAATAGTTTTTTAATACAAGTATATTAATTTTGTAGTTACTTCTGAAGAAGTTATCAATCGATAACGAAATATTGAATTTTAAAGAAGGAAAGAGTTTTATTTACAGTTCAGGCCGATTCCCGATAATCATATATATATTATATATATATATATATATATTATATATATATATATATATATATATATATATATATATATATGTGTATATATATATATATATATATATATATATATATATATATTTATATATATATATATATATATATATATATATATATATATATATATATATAGTATATGTATATATAAATATATTTTCTTACTATGTTCATTTTAGCTGTTTTTAGTGTTCCGTAAGGAACCCTTATAAGATCACTTCGGTGTCTGTCCGTCTGTCCATCTGTCACCCGATTTTTCTCCGAAACTATTTGTCATAGAAAATTAAAATTTGGTAATAATATAGAAATTGATGGCCTCATCAGAGCCATGTAGTTTTGAAAGTTAAATTTTCACTTAAGGGGTTAGTTTTGGGGGGTCAAATCGGAAGTAAATAAAAAAATTTTTTACTAGGTAATCGAGTGTGGTGTCAAATGAAAGCTTGTGAAAATACGAGTAAAATATATATATATATATATATATATATAATGTAATACTTGCGCGCAATTTTCTTTGTATTATTTTTAAAAAATCGCTGTCCACCCGCCTTAACTCGAAAAGTACTTATCAAGAAATTTTTAAAAAATTCTAGAATATGCTCCACGGGGTGTAGATTGAACGAAAATTATCACGAGTGCATTACCTTTAATAATTTATCTGGTATATAAAAAAAACAAAAATTTCAAGATCATCAGATTTCAGTAAAGATTGAAAACAAACTTTGTTGAAAACTCATTTGGGGTATGTTTTGTGAAGTCACTGATCATTTTATACCTCTATAACATTTTTTTTTATTTGAAAAGCAATAAACGTACGGAACACTAATTGCGCAAGTTCAACTTGCACTTAACCGTTTTTTTGTATTAAAAAACCATTCGTTGAATTTCTTTCTGCTTATACTACTACTTCCATCCTAGATGGAATTGCTGGGGCCCGATAAATGTCGTAGAAATATCTTACTTGAGTTATGAAGATTTGTTTGGTTAAATACCAGAGTGCTTATTGCTAATAAATCAGTATCAGTGATTCAGGTTCTTGTTGACATGCGCTACCCTCGATATCTTCTTGAACCTCTATGTTAGTCATGATCATGGGAACGTATCACGATGTTCGTAGTTTAAATATTTGCAGTTACGATCTTCGCCATTAAAATCGAATAAAATAAACTCTGTGGCTTGGACAATCCAGGTTGCTACATGGGAGGGAAAATTATTGATTATCATGCTTTATGTCCTAGCTTACTCTCACAGTTTTTCTTACCAGCTGTTCTCCTAAACTATTTTTTGTTTATGTACTGTGCTGATGATATTATTATTATTACATTCCAAATATATGGTTTCAGATTATATCGGTACTATTATTTACATTACTGCTCTTATTTTTCGGTGTCCGTCCGTCTGTCTGTCTGTCTGCCAGGCCCAAATTTTTCCGAAACTATTTGACATAGAAAGTTGAAATTTGGCACTAATATAGGAATTGATAGCCTAATCAGAGCTGTGCAGTTTTGAAAGGTAAATTTTGACTAAGGGTTTAGTTTTGGGGGTAAAAATCGAAAGTGAAAAAAAAAAATTTACTAGGTCATCGAGTGGAGTCTCAAATGAAAGCTTGCTGTAAAAACACGAGTTCAAAAATATGTATAATGTAAACACTTGCGCACGCTTCTCTTTGTATTATTTTTAAAAAAACGCGAAAAATCGTTTTCCACTCCCTTATCTCTAAAAGTACTGATCAAAAAACTTTGAAAAAATTCTGGAGTATTCTCTACAGGGTGTAGATTCAACGAAAATTATTACAAGTGCATTACCTTTAATAATTTATTTGGTATATAAAAAAAAACAAAAATTTCAAGGTCATCAGTTTTCAGTAAAGAGCGGAAAATTTTTTTATTGAAAACTCATTTGGAATGTATTTTGTGAAGTCACTGATCAGTTTATACTTCCGTAACAAAAGTTTTATTTTAAAAGCAATCAACGTACGTAACACTAATTCCACTTGACCGGTTATTTATTTATAGTTCTACATTGATTTATTTGAAATATTTATTCAGTTTTAGGCATATGCCATATTTGTTGTTATTATACTATTTTTGGTTAGGGGGGCACTATCTTGAGATAACTTTCCCAGTTCGAGATCCAGCTAGAGCTTAGTCTGCGGTGATGCGTTACATATTCTCGAGGGGGTCCACTTGGAGTCATCACTTCAAATCGAATTATATCAATGCGTTTTGTATTCCGAAACCATAGTTGTACAGCTAACCTGATTGTACAACGGTTAATTTTTTTGCTTAGAGTTACCCCAGGAAGCGAATTCGTAAAAGAAAAATCACAAAAATTTTGTCACTTAAAAAAGCCATTAACGATAAGTTTAACAATCTTGTCCATAAGAAGGCTAAAAGTTTGAAGGCCTGACTGAAAAGTATACTGTAAGGGTATCGAGAATTATTGATAATTATTTTTAAATATAAATAACTGGTCAAGTGCAAGTGGGACTTGCGCAATTAGTGCTCCGTACGTTGATTGCTTCTAAAATAAAAATTTTCATTACGGAAGTACGAGGCTGGTTTGAAAAGTCCGTGCAAAATAAAAACTACTTATGTGTTTGGGGTAAACCTTTTTTATTTTTCGATATAGTCTCCTTTTAGGCTTATACACTTCGTTCAACGATGTTCTAGTTTGTTGATCCCTTCCGAATAATAAGATTTGTCTAAGTCTGCAAAATATCCATTAGTGTCTGCAATCACCTCCTCATTTGAATAAAATCTTTGTCCCGCCAGCCATTTCTTCAAATTGGGGAACAAATAGTAGTCCGAGGGAGCCAAGTCTGGAGAATAGGGGGGATGTGAGACGAGTTGGAATCCTATTTCCATTAATTTTGCGACCACAACTGCTGAGGTGTGTGCTGGTGCGTTGTCGTGATGGAAAAGGACTTTCTTGTGGGCCAATCGCGGGCGTTTTTCTTGCAGCTCGGTTTTCAAACGATCCAATAACGATGAATAATATTCATCTGTAATAGTTTTACCCTTTTCCAATAGTCGATGAGGATTATCCCTTGCGAATCCCAAAAGACAGTCGCCATAACTTTTCCGGCCGAAGGAACGGTCTTCGCCTTTTTTGGTAACCCATTGTTTAGATTGTTGTTTGGTCTCAGGAGTATAGTAATGTATCCATGTTTCATCCACAGTGACGAAACGACGCTTAAAGTCCTCTGGATTCTTCTGGAACAGCTGCAAACCATCCTTGCAACACTTCACACGATTTCCGTTTTTGGTCAAGCGTGAGCAATCGCGGCACCCATCTTGCGGATAGCTTTCTCATGTCCAAATGTTTATGCAAAATATTATGTACCCGTTCAGTCGAGATGCACACAGCACTAGCAATCTCACGCACCTTAACTCTTCTGTCATCCATCACCATATCATGGATTTGATCAATGATTTCTGGAGTCGTAACCTCCACAGGCCGTCCAGAACGTTCAGCGCCACTTGTGCCCATATGGCCAGTCCGAAAATTTTGAAATCACTTATAAACTGTTCTAAATCGAAGGGGCAGAGTCACCATAATGTTTATCAAGCTTCTCTTTAGTCTCCTGAGGCGTTTTGCCTTTCATATAGTAATGTTTAATCACCACACGAAATTCTTTTTCGTCCATTTCTTGAAAATCACTCGACTTCCTTGATTCACACGAATGCCAAACACAAAGAAATAGACCAATATGGCTGAAACTTGGTGTGCGTTCATTCAAGAGATGCTACTAACTAAACATGACCTCGATACGCCCCGGTGGTGCCTTTTCAAACGAGCCTCGTATAAAATGATCAGTGACTTCACAAAACATATCCCAAATGAGTTTTCAACAAAGTTTTTTTCCGATCTTTAGTGAAAACTGATAACCTATGAATTTTTTTATAAACCAAATAATTTATTAAACTCGTGATAATTTTCGTTCAATCTACACCCTGTAGAGAATATTTCAAAATTTTGATTAGTACTTTTCGAGATAAGGATGGTGGGCAGCGATTTTTAGCACTTTTTGTAAGAATAATATAAAGAGAATTGTGCGCAAGTATTACATTATACATATTTTTGAACTTGTCTTTTCACAAGTTTTTATTTGACACTCGATGACTTGGTAAAAAAAAAAATTTTGAGTTCCAATTTCATTCCCCAAAATTAACCCCTTAAGTCAAAATTTAGCTTTCAAAACTATACGGCTCCGATGAGGCCATCAATTCCTATATTAGGACCAAATTTCAACTTTTTATGTCAAGTAGTTTCGGAGAAAATCGGGTGTGACAGTGTTCCGTACGGAACACTAAAAAGAAAATATTTTATCTCGAGTTTGCTTCAGTAGATTGTCTCAGTTCCTTTAAAGCTCTTAATCATTTTCAGTGATTTTTTTTTAACGAGTTACTTTTTAGTATTTATTAGTTCATTCTCTAAACTAAATAATACTATTTGATGGCAATTTAGGAATGATTTAAAATTTATTGCTGAAACTAAATTGTTCACGCATAATTTGGGAACCGTATAAAAGGTTATTTAAAATGATTTATAAAATTTAATTTAAAAACAAAAGATTGCGTGTTTTAGCCACGCTTATTATTAGATAAATAAAATTATTATTGCATATATATTCCTCATCCAATTAGTCGATAAATAAGTAGTAAAGTGTCAATTTTGTATTTACACGTACATATATTATTTGATAATTAAATTATTTTACAATGAAAATATAGTTAATAATAATAGCAGTTTTATTCTGTAACTGAAACTAAACTTTCTACCACACTGCTGTCGATTTCAGGTTAGTTAAGGTGAGACAAAGATTTTAATAGTATTTAAAATTTGATAGTTCTCCTTAATGGCACAGATACTCAACTGTTCTTTTAAAATAATGTATTTTTGTTTGTTCTAAAATAATTAAACCTGTAAATCAATTATTTTTATTTATTTTACGTTGCACACTCTATATTTATATTCAGGTGAAATAATAAATATAATTTACTTTACAAGATATAAATCTAATCGAAAAACAAAAATATTTTTATTTATAAAATAAGGTAATAATTATCTATATATATAATGTAACGTAATAATCCTATTCAAATCATCGGTTGCTGGCAAGTGTTTTTGTTTGTGTTACGAAGTTTATTATTGTTAAGGTATTAACAGGTACTAAGGTTAAGTTGGCAATAGTAATAATATATTATACACTGAAGGATAACGAATATATTTCATGAATATTTATTTAACTGTGTATATTTTTCATGTAGTTGAAAAATTCTTTGTCTACCTTGAATTACCTCTCTATAAGTTACTCTACAGATTTATAGCATATAAAATTTTTCATGTTTCTTCAGAAGTATAGGTATTTACTTGCTCTTTTTTTTCTTAAAAATTGTAAAAGTCTTTAATTGTCATTGAATTCTCAATTTTTTATATATAGTAACATGTTTAAAACATGGTAAAGTCATGCAAATTTAATGGAACAATAAGATCATCATTTAATAGGTTGGTTTTTGAACACCAAAATTTTTCGGCAGTGTTCTAAGATTTTAGCTTATTTATTACTGTTTTCTTTTATTTAACTTTTTGTTTGTAGTAATAATGTGGATTTACGTAGCTCTTGCCTTAGCTTCAATATTTTTCTTATTATACAAATATTCTACTAGAAAGTTTGACTATTGGGAGAAAAGAAATGTTTTCTATTTGAAACCAATACCATTTCTTGGAAATTTATTAGATCTTTTGATCAAAGATGCAGCACTTGGAAAGAGTTTATTGAAGTTATGTAAAGAAGTAGGCTTTAGAGACTTTTTTGGAATTTTTATATTCGACCGTCCAACTCTAATTGTAACATCTCCAAAATTAGTAAGAGATATTACTCAGAAAGACTTTACTAATTTTGATGATAGAAGTATTTCAAGTAGTTCGAAGCATCCAATTATGTCAAATACTCTATTTGTCCAAAGAAATCCTGTATGGAAAGAACATCGTTCGAAACTAAGTCCCATTTTTACATCTGGTAAACTAAAGCTGATGTTCCCTCTAATGGTAAAAGAAACCGAAGAAATGGTAGATTATATAAGCAAATTAGTCCATATTCCGGATATAGAGACAAAAGAAATATGTGCTAAATATTCAACAAATGTTATTACCAGGTGTGCTTTTGCCGTAGAAGCTAACTCTTATAAAAATGAAAATGCTATATTTAGGTAAGTACTAATAAAACATCCTGCAATTATAATTTAAGTTAAAAAAACTCCCGTCCGGATTTATTATTTTCAATGAAAAGTTACTTGATTACTTTTGTGGACTACTAGCTAGTTTCTGTGCTATAACTATTATACAATGATTTGTTTAGAACATGGTTAACAAGTTGTATCTTAAGATATATACATGACAGAGACCTAACTAACTTAGCCTGGGAAAGAGTTAAATGTACTAAGAGAACTTAAAATATTTCATGAGCAGAAAACTTCAAATTAAACTTAATATTAATTAAGATTAACTAAAGTTCATCCGGTGACAGGGGGTCGCTGGGTCTTAGCAGACGGCAGCTGCTAGGCGTGGAGGGGGATGGTAGGAGGTTCTGACTGTGGAGTTGGGGTGATGAGTGACTTTTTCCAGGAATTTGAGCTGGGCATCTGGGGGTCTCTGTGAAGCTGAGAAGACAATGATGTGGAGGGCCTGGTTTGGATGGTCTGGAGGGTGATCTGCGGGTACGCGATATTTGGCACCATTTTGGGTTGGAGGAGGTCATTCCGGCTCGGATGATCGTCTTGTAAATTGTCAACTTTGTCTTGCGAATTGACAATTTTCTGGACTTATTTAGGAGTGGATATAGTTTGCCAAGGAGTTGATTTGCTTTCTTAAGGAAGGCGATAACCTGATCCTTCCATACTAGGCGCTTGTTGTAGTGGGGGCCCCAGGTACTTGATGCTGGTACTTGATGCTGTGTGACCATCGAAGTCTGGTACTTCGGAGGGTGAAGGTTGCTGGCGTGGAGATGTGAGCCTTAGTGAGCATGCTGGCTTGGGTCTTCGCTGGGTTGATCTAAATTCTCCAATGCAAGAAAAGCTAAAAGTTTCTTTACGTAACCTAATAGTTATCATACAATTCTTATTGTCTTACTTTAAGCGCTTTGAAGCAGTATTGAAATATATGAATATTTCCTTGATTTCGGGGTTTTAGAGTTGAAGGGTGAGATTAGAAAATGTAATATTTAATTTTATAACTAATCACTACATGAAGTTACAACCATAATAACAAATGATTAAAATTCCATTTATAATCATATCAGATGTTTTAATTTATTTTATTTTGTTTTCAGGAAACTTGGAAGACAAATGTTTGACTTTAGGTAAGTTTTCCTTATAATTTTCCATTGATGCCATGACGTTTTTTTTTTATTTGAGAGTAAACTCTTCGAATATTGTAAACCGTAATTTTACCCAATCCGTATACCAATCAGGTTAGCTTTGTTAAATTAAAATTAATAAATAAATAGATAAGATTTTGTCGGACCTCCGTATTCTCAAATATTTCAGTTTTTTCCATGTAATATGGAACAGCATCAGCTTTGGTTGGAACAAAAATCAAGTTTCTTGAGTTAGACTGTGCCGAAGTGAAATAATTTTCCTACCAATTTGGAGCAATTATTCTTAAAGATACCTCTCGCAACGTAAAAAAAGTCACTTCGGTTTACACAGGTCTAGTTCCAAGAAACATGATTTCTTGTTTTACGAATACTTACGAATATATCCGGATGGTTAATTTCATTATCCGCTCATATAACTAATATGATGGTAAAGTGAATATCGAATCATCATTTTTAGTGTTCTGTACGGAACACTTATAAGATCACTTCGATGTCTGTCTGTCCGTCTATCCGTCTGTCACACCCGATTTTCTCCGAAACTATTTGACATTGACACCAGTATAGGAACTGATAGCCTCATCAAAACCATGTAGTTTTGAAAGTTAAATATTGACTTAAGGGGTTAGTTTTGTGCGTTGAAATCGGAAGTGAACACAAATCTTTTTACCCGGTCATCGTCTGGAGTGTCAAACGAAAGCTTCTAAAAACACGAGTTCGAAAATATTTATAATGTAATACTTGCACACACTTTTCTTTATATTATTTTTCAAAAATTGCCAAAAATCGCTGTCCCCCCTTATCTCGAAAAGTACTTAGCAAAAAACTTTGAAAAGTTCTGGAATATTCTCCACAGGGTGGAGATTAAATCAAAATTATCACGAGTGAGTTACCTTTAATGATTTATCTCGTATACAAAAAAAAAACAAAAATTTCAAGGTCATTTATCATTTTACACCTCCGTAGCAAAATTTTTTATTTTAATTGGTTACATATACCTGGGCGCAGCAAAAAGTATATATATATTTAAAAAAAATATATTTTAAAGGTTATTAAGTGAATAATACAAAAGAATGGCGATTGTATATTAAATTATAAGGATTTTTTTTTTAAAATGTTTTAAATGTTATCATTATTTTTTTCGGGTTAAATGGACCAATGATGTAAACTATGGCGCCTTCTTGTCTGCAGGATAACAACAAATAATCCAATCTATAAAAATAAAATAAAAGTTTTTTTTTTCAAAAATAAAAAATTTATTTTATTTCAAACTTTAGTATGCAATTGTCTATCGGAAAAAATTAAAAAACTTCTCGATATTTTATAGAAAAAGTAATTATTAAGATTTAAAAAAAAAAGTTACAAAAAAAAAGTTAAAAATTGATTGACTAATATTGCAGACGGCGCACAGTGGAACCGAGGCGGCGAAAAGTCGATTTTATAAAAATATGTGGAGAAGGATAATAAACACAAAAATTTGAAGAGAAATGTCTAAATTCAAAGAATCAAGTGTAATTGATTTTGTTTACCTATCTGAATAGAGTATATTCCGTATATAGATCACTCAAATAAATGATCTCTGATAACACATTACATTCTTACGTTTTTATTTCATATGCTGCCCACAATTTTTTAAGAACACTATGCTATATACATTTTTTAATTCAAAGTTTGATATAATAGCTGGTTTCGTTTCTGATGCGAATATTTACGTGCCAAATTAAATAATGCCACAGAACCAAAAATCTTCATAAAATTGTATCTTTATTTAGGCGTAACTATTTATCTACACTCTCCTCCAATCTAAAATTAATTTTTATTAGAAGATTACATTGTTATTCATCATATCCAAATGGTTTTAAGTGCGATTAAGTGCGATTACGAGTACAATTAAATCATATACCCACGGACATATACCCATGACTAGGTGAAAAAAGGGATATATAATCTCATTTTCGCCACACTGCGAAAAGTTAAAGTTCTGTCAATAGACGAAAAATTGCCTGTTTTATACAATTTCCTTTTAGGAGAGACAGTTAAATATTCTAAATGCTAAATATAACTTGAAATATAGAGAAATTAAATTATATAAGGATAGATATAGTGCACTAGTTTTTTTTTATGAACTCTAGCTGTGTAGCGTATATATTAAGCCCTGAGAAAGAGTCATTCATATGCGGAAGGCGTGTATATAGATGTCTTAATTCACAATCAATATACGAGAGTTGTCTGAAAATAATGGTTTTGACGAATAACACCATCTTTATGTTGAAACTCAAAACTTTTCAGACTACTCTCGTAACATATTTGAATTATCGCCGAACTATATAATGTCTTTACGAACATATGTCGTCTAAGCATGAAACAAATGATTAATATGCAATCTTTCGATTGTTCTTTCCATCTAAGGAATTGCGTACGTGTTTTGTTACTATGGTAATCGTTTCAGTGACCGACTCACAAATATTATGCGTTTGGTTATAACGAACGATTATCATTTCGAGCGTGTTAAAGCTTTAGGGTTAAAACACTTTGTCGTTGATAGTCCTCTTACATTTGCAACTTTGCAGCATTATTAAACAATTAAAAATCACATTTCGACAGATTTCAGTTGGCTCTGCCTATTCCCTTCATCGCATCGCTTCGCGCGCTCCCTAATAGAAATACGACTTCGAATCCAAGCGCGTTTTTCCCTTTGACGATCGATATAAATTTTTTTATTAATATTTTTTTGTAATTAGTGCGTTCAAAAACTTATATCCCAAATTTGAACACATTCATGTACGTAGATTTAATTTTGATTATTTTAATTAATTATGATATTTCTATAATTTATACCTTTTGAAACCTTTACATTTTCTAAATTTGAAAGCATACTTGTCAATTTTCGAAAATTCGATCGCCATATTAAATCCGCCATTTTGAATTTTTGAAATCTGACAGCGTATTTGAATTCAGCGACCCTAAAAACCTATAATAACATGCAGATGTGAAGATCCGTCTGTTACCCGAATTGCGTGACTGAAAAGGTTATATATGTGTGTTCGTATTATATGAATTTTTCACAAATATATTATTTTTAATTATTATAATGCAACACAAATAGTTTATGTGATCATTCATTGCATATTTAAGAAGTAATATAATTTTTGCCGCGAATCGGGCATATGGCTCCACTGTGCGGCGCATTGAGACAGAGCGGTCCCAATCCGATGCCTGGTCACATTTAATACTTTCTAATGGAATACACTTTCTAATGGAATGGAATTTTCTTAAATTTCTTTTTGAATAATTCCTAGAAGTATAAATAAATAAAAATCCGTAAAAAAACGAATTTTTGAAAGTTCCGTGTGTATGTAACCACTCCAAAGCAATCAACGTACCGAACACTAATTGCACAAGTCCGACTTGTACTTGGCCGGTTATTATTTTAAAAAAATCTTTGGCCATACGTATCTTCTTGTAGTAATAGTTTTTTAACGTCATTATCATCAGTGGATAAATTCATCATTTATACCTATTTAAAAAAGTACAAATTAGCCTCTCGGATAGCTTGATTCATGTAACATCATTTTCAGTAAACAGAAATTTCATTATTTGTTTCCTGTATCAACTACTAAAATATTTCAGCAGTGACCACCTTTCCTGCGAACATATGGACCTTGCTCATTTTTATTAGTTGATAAATTGTTATTACTGGATTAGAGCCCCCATGATCGAACTGCTTAGCGGTAATTTTTAGTAACAATTCCTCTGTCGCTAAGTCTGTGGTCTTAAATAGCCCCCGGCGGAGGGCAAGTCTGTTTTAAATATGTAGGCTTTCACAAGCCAGAGATACAATGTTTTCTATCTTATTGTACGTTATTAAGTTCTTTTTTATTAAGCCGTGCCTGCTTCTCTGCTCGCGTGAACTTGATTCATTATTATCCTCACTGCTTATTCCTTATGTTGCCTAACGTAAGAAAATATATCCTGTAACCTGGCCAGAGACCACGTAAATCGGTTAAGTGGTTCTTGAGTGCTAAGCGCACTAACGGACAGACAGAGAGACAGACAGACGTTGCGTTTTATATATATTATAGATTTTTTTTGATAAATATTAAATTAAGAATAAAAAAAAGCGTAAATCGGATAAGTGGTTCACGAATGATAAGCACGCTAGCGGAAAGACAGACAGAGAGACGTTGCATTTTATATATATATTATATTCTTTGCTATATGATATTCTTCCATATTTAATGGTTTAGGTAGTGTATTGCAAGAGAACGCGCCAGCGGCAAACTTTTTTCCGACTTGATTCACTATTGTCTTCACTGCTTATTCCTTATGTTACCTAACGTAATAAAATATATCCTATAACCTGGCCAGAGAACATATGTATGTTTTTAAAAAAAAAGCACGTAAATCAGATAAGTGATTCTCGAGTGATAAGCGCACTAACGGACAGACAGACAGACAAACAGAGAGACGTTGCATATTATATATATTATAGATATGTTCAATACAAGATATTACATCGTCAGGAACTAAAGTCAACCAGACAGCAGACATTTTAGATCCCATAAAAAATAGACCAGGTTTAACTTTTAAGAACTTTTATTAAATCTTATAATTTTTTAATAATCGTAGTTGATTCACTGAAGATAGTTTTTTAAATTCTTGTAAGACTATTATAATATAAATCGGTCAAGTGCAAGTCGGACAATTAGAGTTTCTTATGTTGATTGCTTTTGAAATAAAAATTTTTGTTACGGAAGTATGAACTGATCAGTGACTTTAAAAAACACATCCCAAATGAGTTTTTCAACAAAGTTTTTTTTCCAATCTTTAGTGAAAACTGAAGACCTTGATATTTTTGTTTTTTTATATATATTATAAATTATTAAAAGTAATGCACTAGCGATAATTTTCGTTCAATCTACACCCTGTGGAGAATATTCCAGAATTTTTACAAAATTTTTTGATCAGTACTTTTTGAGATAAGTGGGGGACAGCGATTTCTCACACTTTTTTAAAAATAATGCAAAGAGAATTATGATCAAGTATTATATATATATATATATATATATATATATATATATATATATATATATATATATATATATATATATATATATATATATATATATATATATATATATATATATATATATATATATATATATATATATATATATATATATATATATATATATATATATATATGTATAGTGCCATTCATAAAGTTTGCACCATATGGGAAAAATTTTTATTATAAGAGTTTTTGAAAATTTAACTTCGAAATATGTTAGAGCATGTTTTATGTTTAGAATTACACCCAAATTAGGTCATGACGTCACATACCTTGTCTGGCAAATTTGACATTTTAAAATGTGAAAAAATCATATTTTTATGGAAAATATCGAAAAAAGTTATAAAGAAAAAATGATTGTATTGTACTTTTACATTTATGTACCAATGTTCGAAAAGATTTGATAAAACTGACTTTTTTTCAATTTTTTTCCTCTAAAATGACAATCAACTGTTTTTCCACATAAATTATCTTATGTACTTATTTATTAGTTGATGTTTCCCTAAATGTTAAGAAAAAAAAAATTAGGCCTCAAAATTAAGCTGAAAAAAGAGTTCTGTCAGAGAGTCGTAGTTTAACAATGCAGTCTTGGTGCAATGCTGCATAATTTTTATGACAGCTCAACTTCTAAGGGCTAATGTAATAAATTTTAATGTTATGTAATAAATTTGAGCAAACTTGTAGTTTTTTAAGTTTCTTAATTCCTTCTTTAATACACAAAATAGTTCTTTTATAAATTATATGGAGAACATTCGCGAGAAGCTCTTTCTTAATTTCATATACAGGTTTTGGAGAAACCTTATTTTAAATGTTTTTCAACATTTTTTCAAAGGGTCAAAAACATGATTTTTAAAAATTGTTACAACGTTTTGCAACGCAATATTGGTGGAAATAATATATATTCATGTTTTGCTATTAAGTCAGACAAAACTATAATATGATAGGCTTTCACTTATCTTTGTCGCAGTTGCCTTGGATTTCGTGTTTTGTTCCTTTGTCACATAAAACATCAAACTGACATTAGTTTGTTCACTAATGCAATAATAACAGTTCTCTAAATTTTCTCCTTTAATACAAATGCCAATTAAATTGACAAAGCAAGATAAAAAACAGAAGTAGTTTTGACAGTGGGTGATAACTACAAAACTCAAAGAGAAGCTGCCCTCATTTTTAACCAACGACATCTGGAAAAAGTTATAACGCATACAACAGTAGGAAGAATTCTTACCCACTTTAAAAATACTGGACGTGTGGAGAATAATTTTAAACGTCAACATGGACATTGGGTTACTATAAGGAAGCTGAGTTTGTAGTTATGCAGAGTGTGATTGAAACGCCCAGAACTTCAATTGCCAAAACTATCGCACAATGTAGGTTTATCTTATAATTCAGTTCAAAGAGTGTTTAAGAAAAATAGGTTTAAACCTTATAAAACAAAGTTTGTTCACACTCTCAAAAGACAAGATTATGATAGGCACATGTATTTTTCTTTTTGGCTGCAAAATGAAACTGAAGAAGACCCGTCATTTACAAAGTATAATTTGTTCTGTGATGAACGTACTTTTAATTCTAATGGTGTTGTCTCGCAAAATTGTAGATGGTGAGTGGATAGCAATCTAAATTTTACAATAGATATAAGAGATCAATATTCCTTTAAAAATAAAGTTTGATGCGGTATTTTTAATAACAGAATTATGGGTCCGTTTTTTTTAGAGAAAATCTTACAGCCGCGAGGTACTTAAGTTTCTAAACAACGAACTTTCCAATGAACTGGAAGATTTTAGTTTAGAGGAAAGAATAAAAATGTACTTCCAACAAGATGGAGCACCTAGTCACAGCACCTTGGAAATTAGAAATTGGCTGGACGAAAACTTTTCTGGGAAGTGGATTGGTAGGTTTTCCTATGAAGTGTACCTTGGCCGCCGCGGTCACCCGATCTTACACCCTGTGATTTTTTTTGTGGGGGTATTTAAAAAATTTAGTTTATGCTTAGAGACCTTTTGAAAATATCGCACACTTAGAAGAAACTAACTGCCAGTCTGTAAATAAAATCAAGCCGGGGTTCTATGTGAATGTTCGTCATGAAATTTATAACAGAACTATTATGTGCATTGAAAAGGAAGGAAGAAGCGTAGAAACTTAAGAACGTTTTTTTTATTTAATAAATAACATTCATTTTTTATAATAGTAATCCTTAAAAATTGACGTGTCATAAATATTAAACAGCTTTGTACCAATATTGCATTTTTAAATTACAACTTTTTGAAAGAAACAAAATTTCAACCTAATTTTTACGGCCTAATTTTTTTTTTTCGTAACATTTAGTAAAACAACCACTAAAAACGTATATAATATAATTTATAAGAAAAAATTTTCGATTATCATTTTCGGGGGACATAATTGAAAGAAGTGAATTTTGTCAAATTTTTTTGAAAATTGGCATATAGACGTAAAACTAAAATATAATCATTTTTTATTTACAACCTTTATCGATATTTTCAATAAAAATATGAATTTTTTACATTTTAGAATTTAAATGTCAAATTTGACAGGCAAGGCATGTGACGTCATGACCTAATTTGGGTGTAATCCTAAACATAAAACATACACTAACATATTTCAAAGTTAAATTTTCAAAAACTCTTATAATATAAATTTTTCCAATATGGTGAAAACTTTATGAATGGCACTATATATATATATATATATATATATATATATATATATATATATATATATATATATATATATATATATATACATATATATATATATATATATATATATATATATATATATATATATATACATATATATATATATATATATATATATATATATATATATATATATATATATATATATATACATATATATATATATATATATATATATATATATATATATATATATATATATATATATATACATTATATATATATATATATATATATATATATATATATATATATATATATATATATATATATATATATATATATATATATATATATATATATATATATATAATATTTTGAATTTGTCTTTTTACGAGCTTTCATTGGACACCTCACTCAGTGACCCGGTAAAAAAAAAATTTCACTTCCAATTTCACCCCCCAAAACTAACCCCTTAGGTCAAAACTACACGGCTCTGATGAGGCCAACAGTTCCTATATTAGTGTCAAATTTCAACTTTCTATGTCAAATAGTTTCGGAGAAAATCGGGTGCGACAGACAGACAGATGGACACCAAAGTGATCTTATAAGTGTTCCGTACAGAACACTAATGATCATTTTGTGTATGTTAGATATAGACATGAAGCAATAATTACGTTAATCAATTCGGTGGTAACTGTTAATATAAATATGCAATAATACAGGAAAAGTCGTATTTTTCTTCCAAAATGACTTACTAAAAATTCAGAATGTTGACAGTGGGTAGTATAAAATAAAGATAATAATTTAATAGCCTAGTCGTTTTTATTGTAAGCTGGTGGGTTAATTAACATGTATATTTGTATTTATTATCTCTAATAAATATTCATGAGGGTTTATTAGACACTAAATATAAATGTAGTGTTTACAACTTACCAGCTTTTAAAATATTAGGTTATCACATAAATGATAATATTTTTGTTATTTTGTTTTCAGTCATTTTAAGTCACGTTTTTTTTCACTTTTTATCATCCATAAGAGAGCATTAAATGAGCTACTGAGTCGTCAAAACTTATTAAAGAATTAATGGTTCTTGTTACCGTGCAACACTACTCATATCGACATGTAATATTCGTCATTGGTGTACATATACTACTTTGTTTCTGAAAATATGGTGCAGTGCAATGTGTACTAAAATACAAATGTCAATCACTAA
>JAHKBH010002803.1:62500-93880 GCA_019049505.1 Pachyrhynchus sulphureomaculatus
AATTTTTTCCTTGGCCACTAATTAGAAAATTTACATTCGTTATGAATTTCCATCAAGTAACAACCACAACAATCCAAAAAAAATTACTTTTAAATTCTAAAAGTCTACAGGTGTTTCCCTAATCGATCTATAAATAGGTAATCTTTTGATTCGGTTATAAGCGCTGAACATCGCTAAAATATTCCAAGCAATATCAAGACTAAACAAACAAGAGATATCTAAAAGTTAATACCTCTGAGAGTGAATTACCTATAACACCACTTTCTTAAGACCTTCTTGTTCCATTACACTGCCGAATTCTACAAAAGAAAAAGTTTTCACGATACAGCAACACCGCTAGTACTTGTGGTTGCACATCTTACACACTTCAACCAACACAAATGGCATATGCCCAATTTCCTTGAAATACCCAAATTTAAAGGATGCTCCGCAACATTGATAGTTGCTTTGCTGAACTATTCAATTTTCAAAGTATCTTCAGAAAAATTATTCTTGATCTCATACTTACCTATAGTTTTTTTTTTGCATGTAACTATGGTAATACGAGAATTCCGAAGATACTTTGAAAGGTATACGAGTTATATTTTATTAAATAATAGTATATATATTATATATATATATATATATATAGTATATATATGTATATATATCTATATACATATATATATATATATATATATATATATATATATATATATATATATATATATATATATATATATATATACATATATATATATATATATATATATATATATATATATATATAATATATATATATATATATATATATATATATATATATATATATATATATATATATATATATATATATATATATATATATATATATATATATATATATATATATATATATATATATATATATATATATATATATATATATATATATATATATATATATATATATCCTGGACAAAATTAACGCAATAATCTGAAAATTAATTTATCTTTTTCTTATGTCAGTTTTAAAGTTTATCGAGTATTTGAATAGTAGGCTATGCATATTTTGTTTCGTTGTTCATGACAGAAATCAAAACAATTCGTTTAGATTTACAGTTTTAAAAGAATTTTTTAGAAAATAAACAATTTTCTGTAATAATACAATAGATTTTCTTAAAAAGTAAGCTTATAAATTGTTCCCTTTTTCAAAATAATACGTTTTTGTGGTAGACTGTTTTATTTTTGACCCCGAAGAATTAGAAAACTGAATCGAACAAGGAATTTAACTGAACACGAGGTAGTGCGAGCCTCAGTATTATTGGACGAGGGATATTGTCAGAATTATGTTTCCAATTTGTTAGGCAAACATCGTTCCACAATAAGTCGTATGGTAAGACGCTTGAACGAAGTAGGAACTTATTCTAGAAGGCTCGGGCAAGGGCGAAAACGAAGCACTAGCGACCTAGATGAACGTTTTATAAGACAATATGCTTTAAGAAGCAAGACTAGTTCTATAATAAGAAACGAACTCGAAGCTCGAAAACAGTTAGAAGACGGTTAAATGAAGCTGGATTAAACAGTAGGAGACCCGCCACTGCGCCCTTGCTTACTAGAGAGAACAGAGTTTCGAGGTTACGTTTTGCTCGAAATCACGAAAACTGATCTGTGGATGATTGGAAACAAGTTTTCTTCACAGATGAAACTAGGGTTAGTCTAAAACATCCAGATGGTCGTGAGCGAGTATAGCGAAGACCAGGAGAGAGGTTTGCTCCTTGCAATATCTCTGCAAGGATTCCATTCGGCGGTGGCTCTGTTATGTTCTGGGGTGGCATCTGCTTTGATGCTCGCACAGAGTTAGTTCCTGTCCGTACGAGATCCATGAATGCTGACTACTATCTTGAGAATATTGTAATAGAACATGTGATGCCTTTCGGTCATTTTGTGGGGCCAATTTCCTGTTTATGTAAGACAACGCTAGACCTTACGTGGCTAGGGGGGTACTCAATTAGCTTAATCAAGTTGATATACCGATTATGCATAGAACATGTATGGGATCACCTTAAGAAAAATGTGAAACGTCATATACCTGCATCTAGAAACCTGAGGGAACTTGAAAATGCAGTTATCACAGAATGGGAGCAAATTCCTCAAGATTTTATCCAAAATTTAATTAGAAACATGCCTAGGCGCATAAACGCTTTCATCCGATGTGAGGAGGCAACACACGCTACTAGTGTCCCAGTTACACCATTAATTTTGCTACTAGTGACCCAGTTTATTTTTTTCATTATTACATAATTTCAACGATTTTGTTGCTAGGTCTTAAGAATAATTTTAATTCGAATCTTATAGAGAAATTTGGTAGCTAATTCACTTTTAAAGAATCCGAATAAGTTTTTTCTAACTTTTAGTGTAACCAATGTTCATAAAAAATTATTAAAATTAATTCATTATAGAGATTTGTATGATTTAATATATTGTTGCGTTAATTTTGTCCAGGAGTGTATATATATATATATATATATATATATATATATATATATATATATATATATATATAATATATATATATATATACATATAGGTTAGCAACAAAATTCTCTCTCTAACCTGAACTAATAATATATATATTTAAATATATATATATACATATATATATATATATATATATATATATATATATATATATATATATATATATATATATATATATATATATATATATATATATATATATATATATATATATATATATATATATAATATATATATATATATATATATATATATATATATATATATATATATATATATATATATATATATATATATATATATATATATATATATATATATATATATATATATATATATATATATATATATATATATATATATATATATATATATATATATATATATATATATATATATATATATATATATATATATATATATATATATATATATATATATATATATATATATATATATATATATATATATATATATATATATATATATATATATATATATATATATATATATATATATATATATATATATATATATATATAATATATATATATATATATATATATATATATATATATATATATATATATATATATATATATATATATAAATATATATATATATATATATATATATATATATATATATATATATATATATATATATATATTTAAATATATATATTATTAGTTCAGGTTAGAGAGAGAATTTTGTTGCTAACCTACTATTACTTAAGTCCACATTTTAAGTTTTGGATTATGAATCCCATAACGTAGAATTTTTATCGGTCAGTCTAAATAAGAAACTAATAGCTACGTATCTTATTTTAAAATATTGCATAACGAAAGAACTCTTATTGACTGTTGCTATTATTGCTTCTCTAACATTTTAACTTGAAATGTTGATTACATACTACATATTTTCGTGGTTGTCCCATCAAGATTAGGTCACGATGTTCCAGCTTTAACAAAAATAGTTAATATTACATTAAATGCTATTTTTATGTTTTTTTACAATCAGTAATGTGTTATTTCTGATACTTTCGTCATATTTGGCATCACCCACAGACTAACTTGTATCATGATGTAATAATAACCAACACTTGAAATTATCTCAGAGCTTTTCTTTCCTTTTTTCCAGACTCACTAATGCTCTGCGTCAGATGGGTAGCTTTTTTGCCCCAGGCTTAACTGATAAATTAAACATACCTGTTTTTGATCTCTCAATTGTCGATAAATTAGAAGAAATATTCACTGACGTTTTACATTCAAGAATGGCTTCCAAAAATCTTAAAGGCAATGATTTTGTAGACATTTTACTTGAAGCCCAAAGGAAAACTGGTGAAAAAGGTCTTTGTAAGTAAAAGGGTCTTGTTTTAATTTTGAAAATTATAGCAGTTTTAACATATTTATAGCGGTTTACTAACAAAACAGTAAATTTTTGTAAAAAGAATAACTTTCACAGATATAACCAGTTACGTCGTAACTATTTTCACGAAAAATTAGTTGTGATAACAGCTTACTATTTTGTGCAGTCATCGTTCTGTTTAACCAGAGTGATGACTGTAAATAGTTTTACAAAACTTTATATACACTCAACAATTTTATATTATTATATATCCACACAACATTTTGTCACTTTAACATAATCCAAATATTAACACGTAGGCTGAAAAGTTTTTGATCTAGCTACTAAAAATACTTTTTTTTTTGCAAAATTCGACTTTATTCATCAATATAGTCTTCTTCAAGATCGATACAAATAGTCCAATGCTTTTCTAACATTTCTATACTTTTCATGTAGAAGGATTTGTCTTTTCCATCAAAATAGGCCTCAGTTTCGGCGATAACTTCTTCACTGGAGCCAAATCTCTTTCCAGCGAGCATTTTTTTGAGGTCTGCGAATAGGTAAGAGTCGCTGGGGGTTAAATCTGGAGAATACGATGGATGAGGAAGCAATTCAAACTTCAATTTGTGCAATTTTGCTATCGTAACCATTAACTTGTGACAAGGTGCATTGTCTTGATGAAAGATCAGTTTTTTCTTGTTCATTTGGGGCCGTTTCTTTGCGATTTCTGCCTTCAAATGTACCAATAACTTTATATAATAATCGCTATTGATGGTTTTCCCTTCTCATCATTGTCGATGAAAATTATTCCATGCGCATCCCAAAATACAGAATCCCAAGGCCAAATCTTCCCAGCCGACTCTCGTGTCTTTGGTCACTTCGGACGGCTTTCACCGGCTGCTGTCCATTCAGCTCACTGCCGATTTGATCCCTGTATGTAGTAGTGGATCCATGTCCCATCCATTGTCACATATCGCATGAAAAAAAATCTTTTCATTACTCTTAAACAGGTTCAAACTGCGCTCAGAATTATTAACACGTTGTTGTTTTTGGTTTACTGTGAGCAAACACGGTACCCATTTCGAACAGAGCTTTCTCATGCCCAAATCTTCAGGCAAAATATGACCAATATCTTTAGGGTGTCAGCTATCTCACGCAATTTTACTTTACGTCATCCAAAAAAATTTTGTGGATTTTTTTGGTGTTTTCCGGTGTAATCACCTCATTTGGGCGGACAGAGCGTTCAGCATCATTTGTATCTGTACGACCGCGTATAAATTCAGCATACTAGTAAATGACGAGTAATTTTCCAGGGGCAGAGTCCCCGTAACACTTATCAAGCCACTGCTTTGCTTGAACGGTTTTTTTCCCATCAAAAAACAGTGATTAATCAACACATGAAATTCAATTTTTTCCATTGTTCTGAAAATATTAAAAGTAGCATAACTAAAAACCACCGTAAATTAATCGTCGAAATGTCATGAAATTTTGACATGTATCGTTTGAGGGATGGTACTTCCTAAAAATCATATGGGCTTTTTGAAAAGGGCGACATCTGTGTGTCAGACCAAAAATTTGTCAGCTTACGTGTTAAAATACACTAAAAATTCTATATTACACTTGATTTACACAAAACGATATAAAGGTAATGCAATCAAACGAATAATCATAAAATATTTCCTTATTTTACAAAATATCATATGATTTGAGGAATCTTAAAACATGTTGGATGAGTTATAGAACAAAACTTGGTTATACCTAGAATTATAAATTTGTGAGAGAACAGTTTAGCTACATACAAGGTGAAGGCAGACAACGTAGAAGAGTTAATTTAACATCCTAACATATTTAAAGTATGTTAATATCTTAGTTGTTTGAAGAAAAATCTTGTTCAATATTTGTTTCTTTAAACTTTAAGAGTTAAGGAAGAAAATTGGTTGAATTTCTAAAAATGAGGATTAGTTTCCATTATTATAACTGACTACTGTAGAAAAATATCCAGCAACAGTTTGAAGCATTATGCGATACACATACACGCTGTGAGCATTTTGTTATACAACACATAAACTACACATTATCCCAATCTAATGCTAAGATAACATTAATAGTAAATAACTATAACCAATGCTAGAGCTAGTTCGTGAATTTAACATTACAAATACAACTAGAAAATTTAATTAAATAATAAAATGCTCTCATCAAATTAACACAGCCCTATGTAAGTCACTACTATGTAAATTGGGACACAAAATCTTTTTTTCTATGTTCCCTGTCATCAGCATTAACCACTGCTATCACATCTCTTTATTTGTAGCTGAAAAGGCCATGTTAGGTCAAGCCATTCAATTTTTCGTGGCTGGCTTCGAAACTGTAGCTGCCACGCTCAGTTTCACTATATACGAACTCTGCGTCAATCCAGATATCCAAGAGAAACTAAGAGAGGAAATAACTGAGTGTCTGAATAGCAACAATGGTGTCATGACATATGAGGCATTGCATGAGTTAAAGTACTTGGATATGTGTATTTCAGGTATTTACATGGGTCATTCCATGCTAAATCGACCACTTTTGACCCCGACCCCTTTCGATTTGGCTAAAAGTTTTTTTTATCTTTTTCTACCCTATGAAAAACGGTTCTCAGAATTTTTTCAAATTTTTTTACCCGCCTCAAAAAAAGTTATGAATTTTTCAATAAAATGGCTCTTTTTTTAAAAATTGCCATAACTTTGTCAAAAATTGGCCGATCGAGACGTTTTTTTTTCAAAATTTTCGTAATTAAATGTAAAAGTTCGCCATTTTTTATTTTTTATTTTTTTTTCTTAAAAAAAACTTCAATGCAGTTATACCCGCCAATCCCAGAGTGGGCCGAATTTTTTTCTATTTTTTTTTTAAATTGAAAAAAAAAATTTTAGTTTTTCACAATTTTTAATTTTTTTTTTTAGAAACTTTGTTTATATAATAAAATAAATGCAAGTAAATGATTTCACGGTATATTATACTTAATTTATAGTCTAAATTTACAACTAATGACTAGGATTCTACGTTTGATACGATTAACATTCAATGTTTTTAATACTAATTCAACAAATACTTTATTTCATTTTTCTTTGGCCTTTAAATACTTTACATATTCTATGTTCATTCGAATTTGAAAAATTTCTAACATATAAACAACCATCTGTGTCTGGAATTACACTGTGTAATTGCTGAGTTCCCGTAATTGGTTTTGTTTTCAAAAATCGGTCATTCCAATCATTCACAGCTTTATTGTAATCCTCTTCTGGGGAAAACTTAACCGTTATATTTGGAAGGTTATCCAGTGCAGAAGCCCAATCAAGAGTTCATGAGGTGTAGTTATTTGTTTATCAACTAGTTGGAGACTTGCTCTCGCTGCTAGTCGTTTGATAGTGCCACCAATACCGTCGCACGGAACTTTCCCATGGGCAGCCGCAAAAAAATGCCATTCAGCAGGTATGCCAAAATCACTTGCATGATAATATAAATTGACAAAATTTTTAAAGTTTTTGAATTGTTGAGGAGCCCCATCCGAAAAATAATAAACCTTGTTAACACTTTCAGCAAAACTTCTCACAAAATCATTAATTATTCCGATGAAAACATGAACAGCGACGGCATCATGATTATTACAATCTGAAATAATCACTAGACTTCTATGTTCAAGTTCGTTATTTACTTTAAAATAAATAACAACCAGAAAAATCGTTGCTTGATTATTGTTCCAGTAAAAACCAGATGCCGCATTCTGTACTACGAAAGCATAATTTTCTGCAAAATCACAAATAATGATAAATTCATTTGGTTTTAATGATTCTTTCAATGAGTTCAAAAGTTTGGCTTATTCTTTAGAGATGAATGAGTGAGGTAAAAGAGTTTTCAACACACTACAAAAATCTTCCACAAATTCATCTGTTGATACATAGGTTATGGTTTGGATCTCAATATAAAGTGGTGGTAGGTTATGAAATAGAATAGATTCGCGTTGATCTAGTGAATTGGCCGTAGGTAAGTCTGTGATTGTCATGCTTATCGATCTAATTAATGTGCTGAATTTGGATATTATTTATGTCAGATTAAAATTTATTATAATATGATTAGGAAATTATTTTATAATGTGAAACACAATTATTGTGAACAAAATTATTCAAACGCCAAAGGAAAATGAAATAAATTATTTGTTGAATTAGTATTAAAAACAGTGAATGTTAATCGTATCAAACGTAGAATCCTAGTCATTGGTTGTAAGTTTAGACTATAAATTAAGTATAATATACCGTGAAATCATTTACTTGCATTTATTTTATTATATAAACAAAGTTTCTAAAAAAAAAAAAAATTAAAAATTGTGAAAAACTGAATTTTTTTTTTTCTATTAAAAAAAAATAGAAAAAAAATTCGTGTCACTCTAGGATTGGCGAGGATAACTGTAGAATTGATTGAAGTTTCTAATAAGAAAAAAAAATAATAAAAAATGGCGAACTTAAAAAAATTTACGGTTTTTCTCAAAAAAGGCAAAAATTTCATAGATTTTATTATCTAAAAACTTTTTGTATTTTTTTTTAAAAAGTACATTTAATTATGAAAATTTTGAAAAAAAAAAAAAAACGTCTCGATCGGCCAATTTTTGACAAAGTTATGGCAATTTGAAAAAAAGGAGCCATTTTTTTGAAAAATTCATAACTTTTTTTGAAGTGGGTAAAAAAATTTGAAAAAATTCTGAGAATCGTTTTTCATAGGGTAGAAAAAGATAAAAAACTTTCAGCCAAATCGAAAGGGGTCGGGGACAAAAGTGGTCGATTTGGCATGGAATGACCCACATGTATTTTCTAGTTATAAATCCTTTCGTCCAACTTATTAAATTTAGCTGTTCTAATATAATGACCATTGTGTGTATGTTTGTGTGTGTGTGGTTATAAATTTGTTCCATATTGACGATTAAATGTCTTGACACATCTAAACAAAAGTTAGCAAATACATTGGTTATGACTTAAAACAGGATATAGGCTATAATTTTCTGGTATTCCAGATATCCTCTTTGTTAATGGTCCGATAATGATAAAGTGTGAACGACTAAGGTAAAAGTGACTTAAAAAAGACAGTTGTCACCTGCAGCTGTCAAAATTGAAACACCTATATCCCCTTTACTTACAGACTATTTTCGAAGTTTGTCAAAAAAAGCAGTTTATTTTTAAAAAAGTAGTATGGCATTAATAGTTAACAATAATAAAATCTTTATATCCCATCTAATCATATTCTAATTTTAATTAAATAGGAACAGTAAATACATAATTTACAGGAAATATATGTTATTTCGATTTCGATCAAATTTAAACACTGAACCTAAAGTTAGTAAAAAAAACAATTTGGTAATACATAAGTTAGTACGTTAGTTGAAGCTATTATCTCTCTATTCTTGAATATATATCAGCGTTTCTCAACCTGTGGGGCGCGCCCCACTAGGGGGGCGTGATTACACTATTGGGCGGGGGGGGGGGGGGCGAGCGTATCGAAAAGAAATTAATATTAAAAACATTCATTAAAAACATAATTTACTGAAAGGAAAGCAAAACAAAATACATTCTGACATAATAAAAAAAATACACATTTACGCTGATATAATACACCTATAAATAGGATTGTATTAGTAGTTTCTCGAATATATAGACCAAGTAGCTCAATTTCATCACGAATAAACTATCTCGAAACTTCTCGGCTTCCGGTCGGTTTTCCTCTTCTAGAAAAATGGCGATTTCATTTCTTAATTCATAAACATGTCGCAAACATTTCCGGCGTGATAACCATCTTGCCTCGCATTATAATAGTAACGCTGAATGTTCGGCACCCATGTCTTTACGAAGTACAGAAACAATTCTAGATTTTAGGGGTCTCATTTTAATATAATTTACTACTGTTACAACTGTAGTGAGCACAATATTTCAGAGCACGACTCATTTCTTTGGAAGCCCGAAAGCCAGAGCTTCTCTGTGCATCATACAATGTGTCCACACACAGTGCTTGTCACACTTGTTTGAATTCTTCCGGACATTGAATGAGTACCATCGGTACATATTCCGACGCAATTTTTCCACTCCATATTTGCCTCGTTTATAAAATCATTTAAGATAGCAAATAATGCGAGTGATGTTGCTTTGAGTTTTATTGGTTTGCAGAAAAATAGTTCTTCTACTACTGACATACCATCACAATGAGCATCTTTATTGCTATCTGTTGCCTCATTAAGCTGAATTGAAAACAATTGGTCACGCAACTTCCTGAAAAGCTGATGCTGTACATCTTCAGTTATATCACCAATTCGACGGGCAGCAGTATCATTCCATATAGGTATGGATAGCAATTGTTTGGCACAATTATCTCCAAACATAGTTTCTACAATCTCAATTGCTGCTGGCAAAACAAGCTCTTCACTAATGGCGTGAGGCTTTTTATATCTAGCTGTTTTATATGAAACTTTGTAAGAGGCAAGTAAAGCTTTGTCATTCACAGAAAAAGTTTTTTTAAAAAATGATTTCTCCTTTACGTATGATTTTAATTCGAAGAATTCTCGGGGTTTGTTAAGTTACTCACTATGAAGCTTGTCCAAATGTCGTTTAAGTTTATTTGGTTTCATGCTGTCTGCTGCCAAGATTTTTGAGCAAATAACACACAGGGGCCTTTCTTCCTCATTTACTTCAGTACTGGTAAACCCTAAATTTAAGTATTCTTGAGAATATTTTCTTAATTTTATTTTCGGAACCACGCCGTCTGTGCACTTATTGCTTCACTATCGTCTAATGCTCGCTTACGCCCACCTAAAAAATTTATCCATGATTCTATATAAATTTACTGCCGTGAACACTTACTACCTTGAATTTCAATTAACACGTAAATTACAACATACACATTCACGATAAATCCGATAGAAGGATCAACTGAACTGAGACGGGCTGTAATTCAACGAGGTGCAGCATTTATAGACACTTTTGGGCAGACTTTCCGAATGTTCGAGACAACTCGGAACTTCTCGCGAAGCCGCTACCGATATGGTGGACGTGACAGAGAGCAATAGAGAGGCATCGATTCTAGTTTTGTCAACGCAGCAGATATGTGTTGCCAAATATGAATAAATTTACTTATTGTAAGGTTTTTAATATTTTAGTGTCGCTTTGGCATCAAAATACTGAAAATACATTATTATTGCATGCATTGGTATTGTATGAGAAGGGGGGAGGCGCGATGGAAATAATGTTTGAAAACTGGGTTGCAAATACTGAAAAGTGGAGAAACGCTAATATATATAAATATATATATATATATATATATATATATATATATATATATATATATATATATATATATATATATATATTATATATATATATATATATTATATATATATATATATATATATATATATATATATATATATATATATATATATATATATATATATATATATATATATATATATATATATATATATATATATATATATATATATATATATATATATATAGGAAATAAACATTTTGTAATGTTTCTGATAGCAGAAGCACTCTCTAAACTAAATCAAATTCAAAAAGTAATTCAACTGACAATTATATTATTACGGAAATATTAAAAATAGATCATATTGTCAAATCTAATAGTGTTTGTGTTTGCTTAGTGTGGATAAAGAAGCCACGAAAACCCCACAAATCATTGATAAAATTTCATACACAGACATTATTAGAACTGTAAAAAAAAATTAGATCAAAATTATCAAGTGCATCAATAAACTAAAGCAGTAATTTGTAAAGAAATCGGTTGATTCCGTCGATTACTAAAAATCGTTAGTTTCACACAGTATCCAATAGGAATTTTATAAGTGTAACTCCTAGACTACGAACATTTCTAACACTTCACTTCCATATGAAGTTGGGCTTGTTACTTCTCGTACAACTCTTTTCAAGTAGTCTTTTATATGGAAAACCTCATCCCTTTGGAATAATTTGCCCAGGACTGTGCTTCCGAGTACAATTTGCAGCGCTTTTTCCGTATACGTGTCGCTCCTGTAGCGCTTTAGGAATTTTTTTGCAGCACGTGTGAAAGGCTCATAAAAAAAATTCATAAATTAAATCCAAAACACAAAAAAAAATGGACACTGGAGAAAAAAAAGTATTGTGAGTGCGGAGAGGTAGCAACTTGGAACATTTTATTTTAAACTGCGTTTATTTAACAAACCATCTAAAAATTTTAATTGACAATCTTGGAATCATTGTAGATTTACAATTCAATCTTAAATATATTTAAATATATTTTTTCATTCAATAGTATATCAGATACTGTATAACTTTAAAATGGATGCAAGTACATTGTTAAAATCGTATTGTATTTAAAAAATTAAAAACAAAATATATATGCTTGTATACGCAAAGTATAAATTAAAAAAAAAATAACAGTATACAGAAAGAAGAGAAAACAGAAAATAAATAAATATAGACGTCAAAAAAAACGAAATGATAATACGATGATTATATATATATATATATATATATATATATATATATATATATATATATATATATATATATATATATAATTGCTGTTATCTGAGGTCTGAAAATTATCTTGACAATAACTGGGAGCAATTTTTTTATTTTCTTGTTGCAAATAGTTTTTTATCGGTCACTTTCCCTACCTGAATAGGGATTACCCTTTTTGAATGGATATCTAAATTGTATTTCTGCAACTACTACCTATGTATGTGGCCAGGCCAAGTATACTTAAATAAATTAATTAATAAGTACACGGACCTGCCAAGATTAAACTTGGAACCCTTAAAAAACCGTTTGCTGACACTATACATCAGAGCTAGTAGCCAAAATCGAAATAAATACTGACCTAAAGAAATCAAGTAAAATAATATTATTGATATATTAAAACCTACAAACATAGCGGAAGCTATTGCTGATTTAATACATATGTAGGCTTTATAATTTAATTTTCACAATTTTAGTATGAGATTTCGAGTATCTTAGGACGGTGTTAGTTTAGAATTTGAAAACTACCCATATTAGTCATGATATTCAGCAAAGAATAAAGTAGTGAATGTGTGAGTAGGGCAAACTTTTAAATATATTTTAATTGTAGAATATTGTACCACTCTTAAAATAAATTATAACCAAAATATTCATATTTCAACAGATACGTTTCTCTTTATTATCCTTCTATTAGATACTGAACTAATGGCAATTTACTCACAAATATTGAGAAATTTTAAATTATTTTAGAAGTCCTTCGGAAATATCCACCTGTTCCATTCCTGGATAGAGTTTGCAAAGAAGATTATAAAATAGAAGGTACAGATGTTATTATAGGGAAAGGAACTCCAGTTTTTATTCCTACATATGGTTTACATTACAATCCAAAATATTTTCCGAATCCCGAGAAGTTTGATCCCGACCGATTTGTTAACAAATCAAGTATTAATGTTGACGGACTATGGTATGTTCCTTTTGGAGATGGGCCAAGGATATGCATAGGTCAGTGAATTGTCAAATTTAAGAATCAAGAATCGTATAATTATGAGAATATAGAATCATAAATGGTACATTGTGTCACACTATGTAAATAATAAGACTTTGCATGATCAGATATACTTGTATTAACTTGCTTTTATAAATTAGATAATCCTTACTTTTATTAGAAACAAACGTCGGTAATTCAATGATATAGACAAGCAAAGAAAGTAGGAAATATTAAAATTTACTCTGGTCTGCAAATTGTTTGTTATAGTTTAGATGTAACAGTAATATTAGTATTGAAGTTTAAACTTGGTGATTTTTAGTGTTCCGTACGGAACACACACATAGATCACTTCGGTGACCGTCTATCTTTCTGTCTGTCACATCCGATTTTCTCCGAAACTATTTGACATAGAAAGTTGAAATTTGGCACTAATATAGGAATTGATGGCCTCATCAGAGCCGTGTGGTTTTGAAAGTTAAATTTTTACTTAAGAGGTTAGTTTAGGGGGATGAAATCGAAAGTGAAAAAAAAATTTACCAGATCATCAAGTGGGGTCTCAAATGAAAGCTTGTAAAAAGACTAGTTCAAAAATATATATAATGCAATACTTGCGCACACTTCTCTTTGTATTATTTTTGAAAAAGTGAGAAAAATCGCTGTCCCCCACATTATCTCGAAAAGTACTGATCAAAAAATTTTGAAAAAAATCCTGGAATATCCTCTCTAGGGTGTAGATTGAACGAAAATTATCACGAGTTTTTAATATTTTATCTGGAATATAAAAAAAAACAAAAATTTCAAAGTCATGAGTTTTCAGTAAAGAAGAGCAAAAAACTTTGCTGAAAACGCATTTGGGATTTGTTTTGTGAAGTCACTGATCATTTTATGCTTCCGTAACAAAATTTTTTATTTTTAAAAGCTATCAACGTAGGGAACACTAATTGCGCAAGTTCAACTTGCACTTGACCGGTTATTTATAAAGTGTATTGTACTAGATATTGTACAAAATAAAAATAATTTTAACACCTCGTGTCATATCTCTCATTATTTTTTTTTTAACTTCTTTGTGGAGTTTGGTAAATTAATCAAGAAGAAGGTAGAATGTATTATCATTTTTGTTTTAACAACAATTCTTTATTTTAATTCAAAAGGATATCGTACGTTCTCTTTTTTTAAGAATTTTCTTCTTCATATAAGTTAACAGTATATTTCCTCACGGGCTAAGATGCGAATGTTTTTATTATATAACACCTCATTACTGGTCTTGCATTGATTTATTTTATTGATATATTAAAAATAGGTGTTCTTTAATCTGTAAGTCTATCAAGAGCAAAACGAATAAGAATTTGTTGCAAGAAAATTAACCTTGTTCATTTTAACAACGTCAACAAATATCGTCAAGGATGGAAGAACTTGACGATGCTACTAAAAATAGACCAAACAGGGTTTAAAGCAGAATGTTTCGACGCTTACAATCAACTGAAAATATACTGGCAATAGTTATCATTCTTTCCTTTTATAATTATTTTGCTTAGGGTTAGTATGAAATTTCTTGAGATTCCTACACGTGTATAATGGTGTTACGAAGATGTGACTTTTTTAACATGACGTTTTAAACTTCATAATAAGATATCAATTAATGTCATATACTTAAATATTCATTAAGTTTAAATTAATTTTATTGGATACAACTAAGTATCTTTTGGATTTCGTTAAATAGTATTGGTCAATCAGAAATATTAGATATTATTTTTGCAGGTGCAAGATTTGGATTAATGGAAGCTAAAATTGCTGTAGTGGCGTTATTATCCAAATATAAATTGGAACGATCTCCTAAAACTCCAGAACCTATTATATATGCAAGAAAAAGCTTAGTTCTTCAGTCGACAGTTGGCATCCCTCTGAAATTTGTACCAATTTAAGTACATAATAATATTTTAAACTAACTTTATTGTATCAAATTATAAGCCGTAGGTACGTATTAGCCTACTTTTGTTGAAATAATTAGTTTTATTGGATGCAAAAATAAATATTTTATTGTACCTATTGTCTTTTGAATTAAATGGAACATTTACACAATGGTGTGTTTACAAATTGACAAGAATTATTAATTTTAAAAAACAAATTGTCCTAACAGAAGTAAATATTTAATAAGAATACATTAAATGTCATTAATTGGCGAGTATAGTGTATTTATTTGCTAGAAATATACTTGTAATAATTTTGTTTGAGCTAATATCAAAACCGATCAGTATTAAACAGAAAATATTTAAACTGTGTATAAATTGATGTGGTCTATCAAAGAAAAAAGTAACAGAAATGCGCAAGTTAAAAAAAAGATGGATATTTTGTCTATATAGTAAGTGTGATTCAGAGGAAAACAAATTTAAAGAATACAATAAATATCTGAAACCAATTATATGTTAACCTCATGAGAAAGTTAATGTACTTGTAACATATGTACATAGAACAGTTGCAAGATAATGATCGGGACATGTCGAAACAAAACAATTTGTTGAAATACCAAACATAATTTAGCTGTTGCAAAGACACAGTAAAAGAAATTCAAAGGATAGTCAATCAACTAAGAGTAAAGCGGCTATTGGTTCTGTCAAAGAAATAAAGGTAAAACTTTTCAGAAAAAGGGTTTTTTTTTTTGGAATAGCCTTAAAATGGTCTAATTTTTGAAAGACTTACTAGAAAATATCGGAGGGAAGCCGTGCTTGCACTTTTTTTTGGTAAGTAAAAATTAACATATATCACTGACAACTGTTGATAAACACTGATCGAAACTGTCACTTGTTTTCGGAAGAATAGGCTCCGTTCACACTAATGGATAAAATGTAGAGGTCAGCCTAATCTTTTAAAAAATTATTAAATTTTTGGTAAAAGTTCGGTACGCGGGCTTTTCAGAAAAAGGGAGGTTTTTTTTTTGGAATAGGCCTAAAACGGCCTAATTTTGAAAGATTTACTAGAAAAAAATCGGATTGAGACCCGAACTAACCTTAACCAACCTGGTCTCCAGTCACTTTTTTCACAATAAGGTAGGACTTTTTTTTCATTATTTAATGTATTTTCTACTTACTGATTATTTAGTTCATGGTAGTTTCGGTACGTTCAGGTTAGCAAAAACGGCCTTCCCCCGATTTCTTCTCGTAAATCTTTCAAAATTTGGTCATTTTAGGCCGATTCCAAAAAAGAAACCATCCTTTTTCTGAAAAGCCCGCGTATCAAACTTTTACCAAATTTTTTTCAATTATAATTTATTCTTATCACCAAATTATTTATTGTCATTTTTTTGGTAAAATTTCGGTACGCGAGCTTTTCAAAAAAAGGAAGATTTTTTTTAAATAGGCTTATAATGGCCCAAATTTGAAAACATTCTGAGGAAAAATCGGGAGGTAACCGTTTTTGTTAACCTGAACTAACTGAAACTAACGTGAATTAAATAATTAGCAAATACAAAATACATTAAAAAGTCTTGTGATTTATTCTTTTCGTGCTGTTTTTCCCAAAGAAAATTTCACAGCAAAGTTCCTTATTGGTTGGAATTTTACTATGACTGTAAATGTAGCATAATCACCTCGGCGCATGAGCATAAACAAACTGAGTTCTCCCGAGCCGTTTCGATCAGTGGTTGTCAATAGCATAGTAGACTTTCGTACGCTTGCGTATCAATGTTTATATGCAAAAAAAAAAAAAACGTGCAAAAACGGTCTCCCCCAATATTTTCGCGTAAGTTTTTCAAAATTAGACCATTTTAAGCCTATTCCAAAAAAAGCCTTTTTCTGAAAAGCCCGCGTAACGAAGTTTTACCGAAATAAAATATGGGAGAAGTTATTATAACAAATAATTTAGGGTTTCTAAATTTAAATCGTTAAAAATGATTTTGTGTACTTTGAAACAGACTAGGGTATGTAGAGAAATTAAATGGCTTGTATTATGAATTGCATCGGTGGCATCAGCTTGCTAGCCGTATGAATATTGCGTTATTTTGGCTGCTAGCTTATTTTTATTAATATTTTAAAAACTAGATATATAAACAGTGTAGGATTTTTAGGTTGGATACAGGGCCTGTTGTACTACAGTTCACAATAGAGAAATTTACTATTAAGCCGTTTTCAATATAACCTTCTAAATTAATAAAATAGGACTTAACCAAATTAGGATTCTAGAAACAAAGCCTACTATTCTAAGCAGTAGAGAAATTTTCTTGCAAGCCGTTTTCAATATCCGGTGTTAACATATTTTTATTAATACCTCGAAAACTAGACATGTTAACAAATTAAGATTCGCAAGTTAGCAACTTTAATCGCATATGGTTTTTTGATAAGAAAAACACTTTTTTAAAAAGTTCAAAAGACGGATTACCTGAAATACAACAGTTATTTTAACTGTAAGAAATTAATAACTATAATATAAAGTAAGGTTAAAATCAGTTGGCCAGCGTGAAGAAGAGTGCTCTTGTATCCTGTACAAAAGTTACAAACAAAATTTTTGAATTAAAAAATCAAAATTACACTGATGAAAATGTCTCTAAAAAAAATTCATAGTACAAAAGGAATTCTAGAGAATTGGTTGGGGGTTACACCAGCGGTTCTCAACCTGTAGGGGTGCGCCCCACTAGGGGGGCGTGATTATACTATTGGGGGGAGCGAGCGTATCAAAAAGAAATTATTATTAAAAACATTTAATATAATTTAATTTAATTAATTTATTATTAAAAACAAGTTTAATAATTATTAGTGACTTTCTTGGGCCTCTTTTGCAGAGCAAAGGTTTTCGAAGGATGATTTAATATTAGAAATAGACACTCTGAGTTCTTTTTCTATATTTAGTTGAGATTTATGTTTTATTTTCAAAGCAGCCACCGTAGAAAATCCGGTTTCTCAAGGGTAGGATGTTAAAAATGGCAATAGTATACGAAATGCCCTTATTTTCAGTGCAGAAAACTCATCATTCAGCCTTGCCCAAAATTTAAGGAGTGATTTATTATTAAATTGTCTTTTGATTTCGCTACTTGCCGTGAAGTCTTCTTTGAAAGTCGAGGGCCCTTCGGAAGTATTTTGAAATGGATCCCTAATCCACTCGTAACTTGCTACCAAGTTGTCGTCAGTAAGAAAATACTTTTTAAAATTCTTTGTCAACATGGCTAGATGATTTTCAATGGTTACTAAAACAACTTTCACATGTTGTTCTTCAGCCTTCTATGTTTTAACACATTCACCCACATTTGCAAACATTTCTAGGTTTTTTTTGCTATACATTTCTGCTCGACAGTTCCAATTTTCTACAAAAAGTATTAATTTTATGATTTGTATCGAATATATGTGTATTTGTTTCTCGGAGTTGAAGATTTACGGTATTTGGTTTCTCGTAAGTAAGTAGCTCAATTTCATCACAAATAAACTATCTTGAAACTTCTCGGCTTCCGGTCGGTTTTCCTCTTCTAGAAAAATGACGATTTAATTTCTTAATTCATAAACACGTTGTAAACATTTCCCACGTAATAACCATCTGCTTCGCAATAAAATAGTGACGCTGAATGTTCGGCACCCATGTCTTTACAAAGTGCAGAAGAAATTCTAGATTTTAGGGGTCTCATTTTAATATAATTTACTACGGTTACTATAGTGAGCACAATATTCAGAGCAGGACTCATTTCTTTGGAAGCCAGAGCTTCTTGTGGATCATACAATGTGTCCCCACACACAGTGAAGATTTTTGTTTCACAAGTGCTTGTACACTTTGAAATCTTCCAGACATTGAATGAACACCATCGGTACATATTCCGACGCAATTTTTCCACTCCATATTTGCCTCGTTTATAAAATCATTTAAGATAGCAAATAATGCGAGTGAAGTTGCTTTGAGTTGTATTGGTTTGCAGAAAAACATAGGCAATGAAATGAGCATCTTTATTACTATCTGTTGCCTCATCAAGCTGAATTAAAAACAATTTGTCACCCAAGTTTCCGAAAAACTGATGCTGTACATCTTCAGCTATATCACCAATTCGACGGGCAACAGTATCATTTGATATAGGTATGGATAGCAGTTGTTTGGCAAGATTATATCCAAACATAGCTTCTACAATCTGAGTTGCTGCTGGCAAAACAAGCTCTTTACCAATGGCGTGAGGCTTTTTATATCTGGCTGTTTTATATGAAACTTTGTAAGAGGCAAGTAAAGCTTTTTCATGCACAGACAAAGTTTTTTTAAAAAATGATTTCTGCTTTACATATGATTTTAATTTTAATTCGAAGAATTCTCGGGGTTTGTTAAGGTACTCACTATGAAGCGTTTCCAAATGTCGTTTAAGTTCATTTAGTTTCATGCTGTCTGCTGCCAAGATTTTTGAGCAAGTAACACACAGGGGCCTTTCTTCTTCATTTACTTCAGTACTGGTAAACCCTAAATTTAAGTATTTTTGAGAACATGTTCGTGATTTTATTTTCGGAACCACGCTCGTCTGTGCACTTGTTGATGCTTCACTATCGTCTAATGCTCGCTTACGCCCACTTAAAAATGTATTCATGATTCTGTATAAATTTATTGCCGTGAATACTTAATACCTTGAATTTCAATTAACACGTAAATTACAATATACACATTAACGATAAATTCGATAGCAATAGAAGGATCAACTCTACTGAGACGGGCTGTAATTGAACGAGGTGCAGCTCGTAACAAAGAGCAATAGAGAAGCATCGATTCTAGTTTTGTCAGCGCAGCAGATATGTGTTGCCAAATATAAATAATTTTACTTATTCTTGGTAGTTTATAATTAAGGTCATAGTGTAGCTTTAGCATCAGAATACTGAAAATACATTATTATTGCATAGATTGTGACTGTATGAGAGGGGGGGGAGGCGCAATGAAAATTATGTTTGAAAATTGAAACATATTTTTATTAATATTTTGAAAACTACACATGTAAACAAATTATGATTAGCAAGTTAGCAACTTCAATCGCATACGGTTTTTTGCTAAGAAAAATACTTTTTTTTTAAAGTTCAAAAAATGGATTATCTGAAATAAAACAGCCAATATTACAGTTGTTTCAACTGTAAAAATAACCATAATATTAACGTAAGGTTAAAATCAGTTGGTCAGCTTGAAGAAGGGTGTTCTTGTATCCTGTAGAAAAATTACAAAAAAAATTTTCGAAAAAATTAAAAATTCAGAATTATATTGATGAAAATGTTACTAAAAAAATTCATAGTACACATGTAATTCTAGAAAATTGGTTGGTGTTACACCACCTTGAGATTTTCAAAAAATCGAATAATTTTTTTTTGGCTAGATAAATTGTTTAAGAATATTTTAAACGTTTAACCATTTCAAAATTCAAATTATTCCGAAAATTATAGCAATTAGAAGTGAGCGCGGCAGAGAGTCGGCCTGAAACTTAGGTAGCGATCGGACCGGCACGAGCGGTCAAAGCCTTGACAAAGGGTATTGTTCTTTTAGTCAGTCCTTTATAACAATAATTCCTTTCGGGAATTTTGGAAGCTAAAAGTAACTCAAGTACACAAAGTTGGAAGTAGCTTAGACCCGCTGAACATTCAACGTTACAGAATTAGTTTGCTTTGTGACGCAGTAGTGTACATATCGCCACTTGTATTACAAAAAATTATATTTTTTATAATTTTTTAATAGAAAACTATTATTGAAATGTCGAAACAAGTATATGTTGATAAAAAAAAGGTAGCCGACAAGAAGTTGGACGTTCTTGTCGGAGCAGGAAGAAACAATATCACCCGTAATGAAAAGAGAGGAAGCTAGCACCAGTACATCAGCTAAAAAATTAAAGAGCAGTAAAACCGTTGATTTTGATGTGGATGCATCTTTCTGGTACCGATTAATTTTGTATCTGTTTTTTTGCTATAAGGGAAGTGGCAAAGTGTAAAGAGTGTGGCGCGGCGGTGATATAAAATTTACCGAAACTTCTCTTCGTGGTCTTGGCTTTAAACTAAAAGTGAATTGTGCTGAATGTGAACCAGTTCTAATAAACTCATGCCCTCTTATCAGTGGTAGAGCATATGATGTGAATAGACGATTAGTTTTTGTGTTCAGACTTGGTATTGCTTTAGTAGGCATAGAGAAATTCTGTGGAATCATGGACTTACCTAAACCAATTTTCTAATCGTTCTACGTTAAATATGTGAATGTCATTGACACTGCTGCAAAAACTATTTGTGAATTGTCCATGAAAACTACTGTTCAAGAGGCGAAAGAATTGAATAACGCAGTAGAACTCACCGTTTCGGGGGATGGAACTTGGATGAAACGTGATTTCTCATCTATTTTAGGCGTTTCCTATTCTTATATCATTTTACTTAGGAGAAGTTCTTAAGCTTATAGTAAAAAGTTCATACGGTAAAGCTTGTGAATTTTGGAAAAATTTTGAAGGTACTGAGGAGTATAATGAGTGGAGCAATGAACACTCAGGTAAATATTCTGCCAATCACGAAGAGTCAGCTGGAAAAATGGAAGTGGATAATATTGTAGATATGTTCAAAAGATCCGAAACAATTTATAGCTTACGATATGGTGATTACGTAGGCGATGGAGACGCCTACGTAATCACCATAAAGTAAGAGTTATAAAGGAATTGTTGACTCAAATCCATATGAAAATGTAGTTGTTAAAAAAAGGAATGTATAGGTCACGTGCAAAAGCGAATGGGTACGCAATTACACGAAGTAAAAAAAGATAATCCTGGTATAGGTGGCAGAGGAAAGTTGACAAAGATTATTAAGTTAACAGTTTACTATGGTCTTGCAATTAGAAGGAGTATAAATACATCAGTAGAAACAATAAAAAAATGTGATATGGGCAACTTATTGCCATAGAATATCCACTGATGAAAAGCCACAGCATGACACGATACCTCGTGTTCTTATCAGAAAGGGAAGGCCGCTGGAACTTTAGATTTTTATAAGCATAAAAATTCTATTCCTATAGTTGCCCAAAAAGTAATTGAACCAGATACCGATTTGTTAGAATGCTATGTAGAAGGATACATTCAGAATAACAACGAAAGTATAAATGCTGTCACTGGGTTTCTGACTCCAAAAGTGCATTACAATAGCACAAAAATTGTTGAGATTGCAGCTAGTATATTTAATAATGGATATACTAGTGTCTTACAAATGATGCAATTATTAAACCTTGTAATTGGCCCCAGCGCGCTGCGATTTACCGAGAACTTGGATTCTCAACGAATATCTATAGCCAACATTAGAGCCCAATAGGAGACTAAAGAGGCCAGGAAATTGAAAAGAACTGCTTAAAAGGATTCGGAGGGCATCGCGGCAACAATGGAAGACCTCATGTATGGTCCAGGAATAGCAGATTAAAGGTAATTTAAAAAAATATTTGGTTTTAAGACGCTGACACCGTACTGTTTTTCTTTTGTATTTGAAATTGAAAAGAGCTGCTTAAAAAGAGTCGGAGGGCATCGCGGCAACAATGGAAGACCTCATGTATGGTCCAGGAATCGCAGATTAAAGGTAATTTAAAAAAATATTTGGTTTTAAGACGCTGACACCGTACTGTTTTTCTTTTGCATTTCTTTCGAATCTACTTTTTTCAAACTGATGTACGAGATATCTTAAGATCTACTTAACCGATTTTGTTAAAATTTACACATATTTTTTATAACATTGTCTAAGATGTAGCATAGGATTTTTTGATTGGGTGCCATGTTCATAAGTTAAAACATTTTTAACTCAAAATTTCGATAAAAATCAGGGTTTTTTTTTCAAACGGCTGTCATTTCTACAAAAAAATTTTAAAGAATTTTTCCTATGCTATATCTTAGCTATTACCTTTCTAATGTAGAAAAAAATAATTTTTTATTTTTCAGATAATGCCTGACAGAGAAAATAGGTACACCATCAGCAAGGATGCGTCAATTTTTTTTTTTTATTTTTAACCTATTTTTCCGAGCGCCAAGGTGATGTAACTCCTTAGAAAGTGTTGTATTTAGGATACAACTGATATGTTATGAAGGAAGATTTAAATCTTTACATTTGTTATAATTGTTATAAATAAGGCAAATCTTAACTATTCTATTTTTTAAATCTTTAATGATGACAAAAGCTGAACGTCATTAAAGGTTTAAAAAAGAGAATCTGTCTTTATCGTATTTATTGCAGATGGATCATTGATTTAGCGGAACATGTCTCTTACATGTTTAACTATAAATCTCTATGCTTAAAAGTTGTTTATTGTATTAGAGTTATTTTTCCTTACTTCTTGCTCAGATTTATCAGACATTATTATTTGTCGTTAGTGGTAGGGGTCGGTATTAGAGAGAGTACTCCTTGGAAATACGAAATATGGCATTAGTATTATTTTTTTAATAGTTACAATACTAAATTGAAATAATATATAGCAGAGACTGGGATGTGATAAAGAGCGCTAGCTGTTACCATATTTTTTTCTCTTTTCTGTAAAAAATAAATAAAAATTTAAGTATCATTGCTTCATCCTGATATATGAGGGATGCAAAGAATTTGGAACAGGGTGAAGCTATGACTTTGAACTTATGTGTCCGGTATTATTTTGGGAGGGAGTCCTTCGTTCCCAGGAACTTAAAATATTGTTGATTTTACATTAATTTTAGTCAAAACTGAAATTATCAATAAGAAAAACAAGGATGGATTTTGAACATTAATAATTATTAAAATTTTTATTTAAAATAATATCAAATGATATGATGTTAATCGTTACCGTTTAAGTTAGACACCAAATTCAATTTTAAACATTATATATATAAATATATATATATATATATATATATATATATATATATATATATATATGTATATATATATATATATATATATATATATATATATATATATATATATATATGTATGTATATATATATATATATATATATATATATATATATATATATATACATACATACATACATACATACATATATATATATACATATATATATATATATATATATATATATATATATATATATATATATATATATATATATATTTATATATATATATGTATATATATATATATATATATATATATATATATATATATATATATATATGTATATATATATGTATGCATGTATATATATATATATATATATATATATATATATATATAATATATATATGTGGGTGCCCCATATGTATGGAATAATGATTCCAGAGCATTTATTAATCAGTGTGTCAAAAAAATATTTAAATAAAAGTTATAGGGTGATATACGGCACATATGCTGACGTTGACAATGAAATTTTTTGAACTGTCAGTTTCAAAAAAATTACGCCATCTTCATTTTTTTAAAATGGAAAGTCCTATATATTATTTTATTTTTGAGTTTTACTTAAAATTCTAGATATTATTTGTCTAACATACTATATGTCTAAATTGGGGTGTTTAGGTGTTTTGGAAATACTGTCATTTGAAATTTAAAATAAAGAAAAGACAAAAATATTAATAAATACCCTAGGTTTATTTTTAAGGTAACAATTGCTCAAAATGACCGTTAACAGCGAGGCAATGTCCCAATCTGTCATAAACAGAACAGAGTTTTGCAAAGAATCCGGGGTGATCTGTGCTTCTTCATATTAAATTCTTTGTTATAAATCTTCTACAGTTTCAGATCGACTTCGGGTAAACTGTGATTTTCAAATGACCCCAAAAAAAAATCGAGTGTCGCTAGGAGTTCCACTCCTTGCAGGCGATTCTACAGCACCTCTTCTGCCTATCTATCGATTAGGAAAAATCGCATCTAAATATCTACGAACATTGATTTCATAGTGAGGAGATGCTCCGTCCTGTTGATACCACAGATTCCTGTTAGTGGTATTCAAATTATTTTCATAGGAGAAAAAGACCTGCAGAAGTTGGAATAACTCTAAATACTGCTAAACTGTAAGATTTCCATAGACAAAAAAGGGACCAATGATATGACGTCCACAGAACCCTGCCCAGACATTTATCTTTTGTGGTATTTCAGAATGACTGTCGATCCAGTGGGGATTCTCAGGAGACCAGACCAGTACCGGCAGTTATGCCTGTTAACTCTTCCGCAAAGTTTAAAATGAGGCCTTGTCAGAAAAAACAATATTATTGGTTAGGATCATTATTGATTCGCACCATCATAACCTAGCAAAATTCAACGCGTCTATTCTTAGTCGTCTTCGGATAATTCTTGCAATAAAAATGAGTTTGAATGGATGCAATTTTTCTTCATTCGGTATACGACTTAAGGTACCTTCACTTATATTAAGGTCTAGGCAAAGCTGATGATTGGCTGTATGGGGATTTTCTGTAGTTCCCAATAAAACATCTAACTTTTTATCGTCGCTTGTTTTGGAGGTTCAGATTTAGAACGATCTTTAACATGACCCGATTTTCTAAATCGTTTTAATGTTTTGCTAACTATGGATTGGGTAATAGGTCCTCGATTGGGATATTCTGCGTTAAAAAGATCACACACACCGCCTGTTTTATTCTCCTACGGTCTCCGTAACCAACCATCATTAACAAAGTGATTCTTTCAGTTTCTGTTAAATGTACCATTATGATATTACGCTCAAAATTGCAGTTTCACAAAATGCAGCACATACATATATTATGTATCAGATAATATCTAGAATTCTTAATAGGACTCAAAAATAAAATAATATATAAGGCTTTCCATCTAAAAATATTTATGATGGCGTGATTTCTTCGAACTGACAGTTCAAAACATTTTATTGTCAACGTCAGCATGTGAGCGGTATAACGCCCTATAACTTTATATATATATATATATATATATATATATATATATATATATATATATATATATAAATATATATATATCAATTTGGAACCTGCTATTATAAATGAAAAATCCAATCCAAATCCAGATGAGAAACAAATATTTAACGTATAGTAAATATAAAATATTAAAATGTAAAAATTATTAACTAGGAACGATTTAACTCCCAAACGTCTTCAGAAATCAATGCAACTTTTCCCAAATAATCGCATGCATATCTCTAGTTTGCATTTGCATACGTATTATATACAGTTGAACCTGGATAAGCGAAAAGTCAAGGGACCGGAATTTTTGCTCCTACAACTTTCTGACTTTTGATCAGTATTTTTCCATATAAGGGGGGTGGATATCCATTTTTGGTAATTTTTTAAAAATAATACAAAGAGTGTGCGGAAGTATTATATCATATATTTACTGTTGAACCTGTGTTTTCACAGGGTTTCCTTTGACACCCCACTCGATGACTTGGTAATTTTTTTTCACTTCCGATTTCAACCCCCAAAACAAACCTCTCAAATTAAAATTTAACCTTCAAAACTACACGGCTCTGATTGGGCCATGAATTTCTACATTTGTGCCAAATTTCAAGCTGTTTTGTTAAATAGTTTCCGAGAAAATCGGATGTGACAGGATGATGATGATGACACTACTACGACACTAATTATTTTACAATAAACAAATAAAATCAACGGTTTGCATGTTATGGCCAATATTTGAATAGATACTTTTTACACTAGTCATTTGGATAGTGCATTCCTGATTTATTTTCAACTGCTTATAGTGTTATTAGATCATTTTCAAAATGTAAAATTTTTAGTTTAGGGTATTGAATATTGTCAACAGTTTATCTTTTGATAGAATTTTATAGTTATTTTAGTTTTAAAACGAAAAATTTCGATTGTAATTGATTCCCGAAAATAACATGTGTTTATCGAAAACGAACTATCATACCTTCTGTTCACTCATCATTATCGGTGGAATTTATGAAATGTAATAAATTTCCGCCTTCATACATTACGAGACAAATAAATATCCACTTGAAATACTAGATAACTATTAAAAATAGGGTAGACTGGTGAAATATCTTGCTATTTTATAAAAATCATTATTAAAAAAATTAAAAAGATTAAAAAGAAATTCTGCTGTAAATTTGAAAGTCGTACCGTTTACAATAAAATAAACTAAATAAATAAACTTTTAAAAAAAAACGCTGACTATGTGAAGGGAATACTTGCTGAACTTATTTTTTTTTTTATGGGTCTAGCACACGTGCTGCAGGGAAGTCCCTAAAGCGCTCCAGGAGCGGCATGTGTGCGGAAAAAGCGATTCACGTTGTCCTTGAATCGCTGTAAATTGTACTCGGTGGGAAACACAGTCCTGGGCAAATTATTTCAAAGGGATGATGTTCTCCATAGGGATGATGTTCTCCATGAGGCATATTGACGTTTATTTTATCTAACACATTTTTTTTTTCATCTTTCTGATGCTATTGTTGAAATGCAGTGAATAACGCGAGCTTGGAAGTAAGTAATAAATTATGAAAATTTGAAAGGGGAAAAATGAGGCGTACCAAAGTGAACTTTCGAAATTGAAATTTTAAGAAAGTTAGTTGAAATTTCAACTCAGTAAGTTTTCCTCTCGAAATGTAAATAAAACTTTTAACATCTTATTTATTAAAGAACTAAAATAAAAGATTTAGAATTATTGTATAATGTTCTAATTTTGTGATAGATCATTGGAAAGTTTAAGGATGTAAGAATAGATGATGTTAAGATCTTCCACATCGGTCCTTCTATTCATCGCGCCATCGCAGGCATTAATCACAACCATCTCCAAAAATTTTCTTTTATAATAGTTTTGGCGTTTGAAAACTATTTCCACATTGTCATATTCTGGACGATATTTCTATTGTTCTGCAAGGAAACAAGATTGATACCTCTTCTACAGTCACCCTGTGTGAAGTTAACCTTCCCTTTATGCTGCGGGACGTTTGTCTAATGTAACGGGATATGCAGTTTTTGCATGGGATTATGTAGACCACATTGGAGGTTTCTTCTTTGGTAATAGGTGTTTTAACTCTTGTATAAAGTTATTTTAATTTATGTAGGATACTTCTGGAGAAACGAACGTTTTCTAGTTTGAAAATTTGAATGAGCTTAGGGGTGAGACCATCTATATGGGGAAGGGTCTTGGGTATAACAGTGTTGAGATCATTAGCGAAGTGGAGGCAATTCTAAATGCGTTACAAAAATGTCGTTGTAGATTTAAGAGATGTCGAACTTATCGAAATTATATATAAAAATAAATAACCGACCAAGTGCAAGTCGAACTTGATTGCTGTTAAAATAAAATTTTTTTTGTTACGGAGGTATAAAATGATCAATTACTTCATAAAAACACATCCCAAATGAGTTTTCAACAAAGTTTTTTTTCCACTCTTTAATGAAAACTGATGACCTTGATTTTTTTTTTATATACTAGATACATTATTAAAGGTAATGCACTCGTGATAATTTATCTACACCCTGTGGAGAATATGCCAGAATTTTTTCAAAATTTTTTGATCAATACTTTTCAAGATAAGGGGGGACAGCGATTTTTTTCGCCAAAAAATAATACAAAGATAAGCGTGCGCAAGTATTACATTATATATATTTTTGAACTTGTGTATTTACAAGATTTCATTTGACATCCCACTCGATGACTTGGTAAAGTTTTTTTTTTAATACCGGTTTCACTCCCCCCGAAACTAACCCCTTAAATCAAAATGTAAACATTCAAATCTCCACGGCTCTGACCATCAATTCCTATATTAGTGCCAAATTTCAACTTTTTGTGTCAAATAGTTTAAGAGAAAATCGGGTGTGAGAGACGGACAAGCAGACAGACGGACAAACTGACAGACGGACACACACAGAGACAGTGTGACAGAAGTGATGTGATCCATACCGAAGACTAAAAAGCAACCAGATATTCAGAAACCAAAGAAATTAATTTTCAGATTGGTACAAGACTTCTTATCACTGAAACTTTTCAAATTGGAAATAGAGGATATATTGAAGAAATTAAACTCGAAGAACTAGAACGTTTAATTATAAAAACTAAAAACTATGATATGGAGCCGTTGTGATGTGCATCTTTCCGGAAACCTTTACTAGTTTAAAAGAACGTTTAAAATAAATAACATTGCAAGCCACCATTTCCTGGTATCTAGCTATATATGGTGTCCACTAAGCTTTAAGTATCTTTGACTGATGTAAGCCCTGACTATAAAATCTGGTCAGTAGCTACTAAGAAAGTCGACAGATGGTGGTGGACTTTGTTTTATTACTATGTAATAATACTTAATCCACAAATGGGGATTAATTATTTTCATAAAAAATGATTTTTAGCATACCCCACATTGTCTTTTTAGTCAGCCGACCCCTCATTGTCATAATAAGAACATTTTGGTCTAGTTTAGCCTACCCCTAGTCACCATCATCTTCTCCACAATAATAAGGGCTTTTTGGGTTAACCTCTTCTACTCTAATGCCAGCTCTTTTTCTAACCCCATATAATTCCTTTTTCAACGCCTATTAAACAAATAAAAAAAAATCATAAGGGACTTTTTGGTCCGACGATCGCTACTCTCTTCTCCCCTCATATATGGCTTTTTTCAACTACTTTTTTAACAAATAAAACTCATACTTCATATTAAGCCCCTTTCATTACTTTATATAAAAAAACAAACAGGCTACCAACAATCATTAAAACCTTTTTCACATGTACATACGCATATGTCAACCGTCTTATCAAAAGACAACCACTAACCCGCTCTAATGTCTTTTGAAAAACTTTTTATCAAGAGAAAAAAAAAACTACTAACTTCATTAATTGCATTTTTTCCACATCTAACCCACCCCTTTTACACATAAAAAATAACCAAGACAATTCTAACAATAAACCTCATCGTCATTAATAAAAACTTTTTAACCGGGTCTAGCGCACCCCTCATTCACCATAATAGGACCCTTTAGTCAACCAACCCTCTCATCGCTAAATTTTCATTAACCTCCCGTTTGACTCCTGACAACCAACACCACGCCCAAAACCTCGGCACCATCATGAACATTTCCAGGCGAAAAAATACTACTTCACATAGCGTTGGCAAACACTGTCTCATAATGCCTTTTTGGTATCTAACCTAACTCCATTACACACTAACAATAGCCTAGAGAGGCCCGAAAAAACTACTTCTTCACACAGAGTTTGGCAACACTGCTCTCGTCTCTGCGCATGCGCTCATATACGAGAGTGGGTCCAACAATGGCACAAAAAAATGTAGATTGAGGGCCTAAGGACAATACATGGGATTTTGCGGCAGAACATCATAATTTTTGTGATATTTAAATTACAGGAGCTCCTTTTCTACCCTTTAAAATCCCAATTTGTGGGCGGAGCGAGTTCAGAAACACCCTGGTAAAATCTAAAAAACTATTCATCCAAATATATACAATTTAAAGACAGTTTTTTATTTTCGATTTATCTACAAAGAACGCATTTATTTAATAAGGATTTTATATTGTCGTACCTAAATTTAGTCTAATTTTTTAATATATCTTACTTTCGCTTAATTTGGGTTAACCTTTGTAGATAGACATGGTGTCGCGGACTTTTTTGTAGAAATATGGAGACGAAACTATATTGCCCCTTAAAATTGTTTTCACATATCACTAACTATTTAAGCAACGTACCTGAAAATACCCTTCGACGATTGAATTTTTTTCCGAGATTTCATCTGATATTATTTCCTCATGGGTCGGTTAATTTAGAAAAAATATCCACAAATTATACATTCTCTAATCTTCCGCTCGTGAAACACTTTATCAATCAGTGAAATAAACCAAAGTAAAATCCGTTCTCAGCAGTTACTAAGCAAAATCGCATACAGACAGACAGACCACAGAGACAGATAGAGAGACGGTGGAGGAATTTGTTTTATAATATGTAACTGATATGCAGGTATATATTTCTAACAGCAAGTATAAGACCGTTTCATCTAAGAATATTTAACAGTTTGAATTATGCAACCATATAACATTCAAAATCATCGCTCTCTTATGTCACACTAATCCCAGTAAACGGAATACTTTTTAATAGAATTCTTCCAAATATTAGTATTAGGTTTTGCAATAAAAACATAAT
>JAHKBH010002804.1:0-15475 GCA_019049505.1 Pachyrhynchus sulphureomaculatus
AGAGTTCTCCACTCGGCGTGAAGTTTTTTCCAGCTTAGTAATTACATCTTGCTCATGTTTAGTCCGGGATTCGAGCTTTCACCATAAAAATCGAACACTTCTCGTAATTGTAAGTGTTGCTTGAGTCTCTTACAGTTAATTTTCACAGTACGTAAATTATAAAATAAAAGCACACAAAACATTGACGATTATTGCAGGTAGGTTTACAACCGGGTAGATCTGGTAGAAATGGGATTAGCCCATCAAGAAATATGTTATCCTTTGGTCCGGCTTTGTAACACCTGTTTGTGGATGGCCATTTTCAGAGGCCAATAGCGAGTCCAAATAACACAGTTAACTTTGGAAAAAATGAAACAATAATCATATTGGCAAACTTTAATTTCAATAAAATGATATTTTCAAATGTCAGTTTAAAATTAATACTGTAATAGTTTATAAATAACAATAACACACACACTTGGGGACAAATTTAAAAAAAAAATAACGTTTCTTTTTCTTAAAATTATCTTCAACTACGATAATTGTTCAGATCTAACCAGCGAATCAATGGCAACTTCTTGAAAACTAAACTGAATAATTAAAGGTCGGTTGTACGCTGAAGTAAAATCACCAATCCCTAAAAATAGAAATTAGATTCACCAAACTCCTTTTTACCTGTCAAACGGGTCTTCTTTGGTAAACTATGTCAGGTTATCCCCATATAATCAAAAGTCTTAAATTTTGAACAAAAGGCTCTTGGTATCCTTTGAAAATTGGGTTCCCCAAAATACATTTTTAACAAACCCACAAAAAACAAAAAATGTTAATTCCGAGACACATTATGTAAAAACCCGTAAAATTCTTAGAGTACTCCCAAAACTGGCTCCTACTATACCTAGGTCACGTTTTGTGGGGCTAAAGGCTGTTGTAAACTCGATTGAACTTAAATTAAGAACAATTACGTATCGAATATAAATTTTGAAGAAACCACATTAGCTTTCCTGTTGAGATTTTAATGCGTGTTTCTATTATTTACGGTTTTCTGGAGTTATGGCTCCATATGTCAGCTTTTTTGCCAAAAATTTGGGATTTTTTCAAACTTTGAGCGACGAGCGGTCACGGGTTAACGTCGTTTAATAAAATCGAGCTCAAATTTCGGCTTATATCTCGATAGCTGAAAAAGGGGAATCGTTTTGGTGAGGGTGCCATACGAACAAAAATTCCCGACATCGATTTTTTAGCGGTCCAACCCTAATATAATATATAACATAATATAATATATATATATATATATATATATATATATATATATATATAATATATATATATATATATATATATATAACTAATTATATATGTATATATATATATATATATAAATATATTATATATATATATATATATATATATATATATATATATATGATATATGTATAAAATATATATATATATATATATATATATATATATATATATATATATATATATATATATATATATATATATATATATATATATATATATATATATATATATAATATATAATATATATATATATATATATATATATATATGATATATATATATAAATATATATATATATAATATATATATATATATGTATATATATATATATATATATATATATATATATATATATATATATATAATATACATATATATATACAGGTCCACCCAGGCCAAATTATTAGACGCACTGCAAGATTTCAATGTAAAATATTAATTACCGAGTGATATTGTACCGTATTTATTTATTTTAAATTGATTGTTTTTTATTTTTATATTATCCAATCAATTACCATTTTATTTGACATAAATAAAACAGCATTAATTTAGAAAAGCATAAGTTTATTAAGTTTTAAAGAAAAGTGAAATTAATGTTAGTAAAAAGTCAATATTTAGTTTGAGAGCCACCTTTAGCCGCTATCAAAGCTTTAATTCTGCGCAGGGCATGCTATCAATGCAAGATTGTACTCTGTCTCCTGCATTTGAGGAAGATGATTCCACACATGAATATAATCTTTTCTAGGAGCTGGGTTTTTGTTGGTAATCACATCTTTAGCCACTTCTCTTTTCATCAGCTCCCACACATTTCAATGGGGTTCATACACCAGGGCCAATCCAACAGAGGGATATTTTTTTCTGCCAAAAAAGCTTTAACAGACCGAGCAGTGTGGCAGGGAGCTCCATCTTGCATGAAAGTGAATGGTTCCCCATTTGGAAACCATTCTCTGAGCTGCGGAATCAACCGATTTTGTAATACTTCTTTGTACTGATCTTGCCTCATTATTCCTTTGACGACGTACAGACGTCCAGTGCCCTTGCCGCTGATGACTGACCAAATCATCACTTTGGTGGGATGTTTAAAAACCGTCGGGACGACACAATCAGGATGAAACTTTCTCTTCTCCATGACGACGACGCACCATACTGAGCTTTATTCTGCAAAATTTTCGAATGTGCTTTCGTCACTGAAGCAGACACCTGTCAAAAATAGGAAAAATATATAAACTTTCCATGTATTTATTTTTGCTTTTATTTAACTGAAAATGATAATAATGTATCAATTATTGATTAAAATTGCTGTATCTTACCGATCTCACAGAAGTCCACATCTTTGTCTTGGCCATTGTTTGGCCCACTTCAGGCGCTTTGCTTTCATTGCAGCTGTTAACTTGGGCTTCCTGGCGGGGCGACAGGCCTTAAAATCTAATTCTTTCAATTTTCCCTTTTCTTCGAACAGTGCGCTCAGAAGCATTTACGCTCAAGCATCCTGGAGTTGTGATTTTATTACCTTTGTGGTAGCAAATCTGTTTTTCTACACAAATTTTCTTCAAACATCTCTCTGACCGTGGAGTGAAAATTGGTTTTTCTACCGCAATCTTTTCTTTCTTTTCGGGCTTAATTCCTTCCCTGACTCAATTTTCTTTTTTATGCGTCGTACACTAGCTTCAGAAAAACCTCCAATCTTCGTGATATTTCTCGGTTTGTAAATGTTATTTTCGCAATCACAAGGGCCTTCACTTCAGACTTTTTTTACGTGGTGAAAGATCGCCTTTCTAACCCTTAATGAAAATAGTCCAATTACTTTTTTTAAAAAAACACTGCATACAAAATAAACTAATAACATGAGTAGTATAAAAACTGTTAAACAAACAATCACAGTCCATAAAGCCACAGAAACCACGTCCGTACCTGACTCGATTCCGATCGACGACTGATACAGGTTTGTACTTAATTTACGTTCATGTATCACATTGTCAACACAGTGTTGCCATAGTTAAAAATACATACAAATATGTAGTCTACAAACAATTCTTTTAAATAAAAATCAATAATATTGTAGTTTAAATATACCATTATTGCATAAAAACTCTTAAGAAACATAAAATTACTAAAAAAAATACAGTGCGTCCTAATAAGTTGGCCATGGACTGTATATACATAGAACATATATATGATATTATATATATATATAATATATATATATATAATATATATATAAATATATATATATATATATATATATATAATATATGTAATACTAATATATATATTATATATACATATATATATATATAATACAATATATATATATATACATGCTATAGATATACCAGCTATACTAATATATAGCCTATATATAATACATATATCATATACAAATTAAACCTATACATATACATATCTACATATACAAATACATATACCATATACATAATGTATAGATAACTAGCTTATATGTATATAGATATATATATATATCAATCTATATAGAGATTGATCATATTATATAATTGATCATATAGTGATAAATATACTATATATCATATAATAATTACGCGAAAAAGATAAATATAATATTTCATATATGTATGCGTATATATATATATATCCAGGAGTATATATATTATTATCTAATATATATATATATATATAAAATAGTAATATAATACATATAATATATATTATAATAATATATATATATATATCACCTGGACAAAATTACCCAACAATCAGAAAATTAATTTATCTTTTTCTTATGTCAGTTTTTAAAGTTTAACGAGTATTTGAATAGTAGGCTATGCATAATTTGTTTTCGTGTTCCTGACATAAATCCAAACCATTCGTTTATATTTACAGTGTATAAAAAGAATTTTTTAAAAGAATAAACACTTATCTGTAATAACTGCAAAGATTTCTTAAAAATAAGCATATAATAACTGGTTCCCTTTTTTCAAAGTATACGATTTTTTATAGTGTAGACCTGATATTTTGACTCCGAAGAATTAGAAAAAATGAATCGAACACGAGGTAGTGCGAGCCTCAGTTTTTATGGACGAGGGATAATGTCAGAGTAGTGTTGCAAATTTGTTAGGCAAAAACATCGTTCCACCAATAAGACGTATGGTAAGACGCTGAAATAAGTAGGAACTTTAGTCTAGAAGGCTAGGCACGGGGCGAAAACGAAGCCACAGCATATCATAGGTATAAGTAACGATTTATACAGCCCAAAATTTATGCTTTAAGAAACAGGACTGTCCACTAGTTCTGATACTAAGAAACGAACTCGAAGCTGTTACAAGTCCCAATTCTTCTAAACAGTTAGAAGACGGTTAAATGAAGCAGGAATAAACAGTAGGATACCAGCCCTGCCCCTTGCTTACTGGAGAGAACAGAGTAGCTATGTAACGGATTTTGCCTCGAAATCACGACAAACTGGTCCAGCTGGATGAATTGGAAACCAAGTTTATTTTTTTCAACGAGTGAAACTAGGGTTATGTCCTAAAAAATCCAGATGGTCGTGAAGCGAGTATGGCGTAAGAACCAACAGAGAGGTTTTGCTCCCTTGCAATATCTTCTGCCAAGGATTCCATTAACTGGGGCTGTGGCCTCTGTATATGTTCTGGATGGAATCTGCTTTGATGCTCGCACAGAGTTAGTTCCTGTCCGTACGAGATCCATGAATGCTGACAGGCTATCTTTGAGAATATGTGTTAATAGAACATTGCGATGCCTTTTCGGTGTCATTTATGTGGGGTCCCAATTTTCCTGTTTATGCAAGACAAACGCTCGACCTCACGTGGCTTAGGGAGGTACTAGACTGATCTTAATCCAAGTGTGATGATACCGATTATTGCAATAGCCACCAAAAAGCTCGGATCTGAATCCCGATAAGAACCATGTCTGGTGATCAACCTTAAGAAAAAATGTGAAACGCCTTATATCTGCACTAGAAACCTGAGGAGGAACTTGAAAAGGCAGTTATCAGCCAGAATGGGAGAGTAACAAATGTCCTCAAGATTTTATCCAAAATTTAAATTAAAAGCATGCCTAGGGCGCATAAAACGCTGGGTTCCGAAGTAGAGGAGGTAATTACACCGCTAACTAATCTTCCCAGTTACCAACACCAATTAATTTTGCTACTAGTGTCCGAGTTTATTTTTTTTTTTCATTATTACATAAATTTCAAACGATATTGTTAGTTAGCATCTTAAGAATAATTTTTAATTCGAATCTTATAGAGAAATTTTGGTAGCTAATTCACTTTTAAAGTATCCGAATAAGTTTTCTCTAACTTTTAGTGTAACCAAATGTTCATAAAAAATTATTAAAATTAATTCATTAAAGAGACTTTGTATGATTTAATATATTTGTTGCGTTGAATTTTATGTTCAGGAGTGTATATATTATAATATATATATATATATAAAACTATATATATATATATATATATATATATATATATATAATATATATATATATTATATATATATAATAAATATAATATATATATATATCTATATATATATAATATATTCGAATAACATTATTTTTATTATGGTCTTGGACTTTGTGGTTTTGATTGGGTTAAAAAGAAAATACCTTCTTTGACGTTTCGCCTCGGCGTTTAGGGTATTATTCCAAATGAAATTTCCTTTATTTTTTCCCTTCGTATCCTGAAACAACACATTTTTCTTTCCTACGTATTTGCTCTGTACACCACATATAATTTGTAAAATTTTTTGCTTAAATATTTTAAAACTTTATTAACTAATAACAAGAGTTTACAAACATAATATAGATTCACGATATTTTAAAACTCTAAATATTAATTTGTTACAAGCACCTTGGAACGTTATCGAATGGATTTTAAAATTATTGTTTATTTGCTGCATTGGAACTGAGGTTGCAATCAATATTTTATTAGGAGTATTTGACTGTTTTTCTATCTTGTGCTGCATTAATCCCCTCTTTTCTTTATTTAGATACATGTTAGCCCCCAAAATTAATTTAATAACGAACTGTAGAAATGTGGGCTAATGTGTGTAATGTCAGTTTTCATTCGCAACGTGCTTGTTCGTTTTTTTAAATTTCAATCAATTCCTCCTCTTCTTTGTTATTAATTTCAATCATTTCTTTGATGGTTTACTTTTCGTAATATGGGGTTTTGTGTTTATAATTTTGGCCTCAGTAAATATTGACGTTGTGGTTTTGTTCTTGTCCATTGTGTTTGTGGCAGAGGCAGTTGGGGGGCCGTTTTTAGTGTATTTGTGTCCAGTTAGTCGGTTTTCTAACCATTGACTGGTCCAACCCCGATGTATTTCTTGGGGCACAAGGTATTGAATATAGTACATTTGATTAGTACAGATGGATTTGGTTATGTTCCCTTTTTCTAATTGGTGTATTAGAGCCTTTAGTTGGTTATTCTTTTTAATTGGCAAGAACCACAATGTCTTTATTTCTCTAGAGCAGTGATTCCCAAAGTGGATTCAGGTGGACCCCCAGGGGTCCACGGGAGACCTCGAAGGGGGGTCTATACGTTTGGCTGTGAAAAAAAACATGGGGGTTCACAAGTTGTAAGTGGGGGTCCACCAAAAATTTATACTGGTTTCGATAGTACAGAACAAAAACTGTTTGGCTTGGCTTTGCCTATCAATGTAGGCAGATAATACACTATCTCTACTTCAGAAAATTAAGTAGCAAAAAAAAAAATATCCAAATTTTTTTCGGTGATTTTTGACAGACTGTATATTCGGTGAAAAAATGGTCGTAGTGAGATTTTTAAAAAAAAGAAGGCATTTTGGAAGCTTTAAGATTCGTGAGCTTTTCCAGAATTATTATGGCCAAAATTTTTTTAAGGCTCTAACGGTTCTTCATGCAATCCTAACAGAGAGCGCGAAAAAAATAACATTGCAATCATCAGATTTGCTTTTTTTCTTGGTCCCACTGGCTTATGCAAAAATTTTTTTCAGTTAGGCCGCCATAATAATATTATATATATATATATACTATATATGAAATATATATATATAGATATATATATACATTAATAAATAATATATATATATATATATATATATATATATATTTTATATACTATATACTACATATAATATATATGTTGACATATATATATATATAATATATAATAGTATATATATATATATAGTATATATATATATATATATATATATTATATAGAAATATATATGTAGCCCGTTTGTTTAGCATTAAATTTCCTCCTGTTTCAAAACCTCCCTTAATTTTATTGAGTGAGTATGTATTTTAAGGTCAGGCGACTGTTTACTTGGGTAAAAACTTTTGCATATTCGATATTCAGTACAACACGCGATCGAGGACGTTGCCAAATCGCCGCCCGCCGTAACGCAAAAACCCGTTTAGACGTGCAACGGACGAAATTACGACTTGTGCTGTGCTTGCCAATCTTGCATGAACTTGTTTGATCTTCACCAATATAATATACGAATGCCAAGGACACACGTTACTCATGTTTGTTTTCCGGAATTTTGAAAAGAAAAGTGTGAGTGAATCGATGGTCCGTGTTTGCCAGTGCCGGAAAAAAGTAAGTACCTGCCTAATTTGTTTATGTTTGCGTTGTAGAGGTACTAATAAAAATGAAATACTGGGAAGAGTTCCATTATTACGATAACTTTCATAAAAGACAAAGAAAGCGCCGAGAAAGAATTCGAAGCTCGAAGATCATCTAAGAAGGTGTCATCCTGATAAAATAGGTAAAGATTTAAAATATTTTCAAACATTGAAGGAAAAATATGAAAAGAGACACACCGTGCACAGTATGTTCGCTTCAACGTTTCAAAGTAACGATGATGGCTTGCACAAGATAAGCTTATTCACTGATGTCATCCACCGACAAACACCTGGTATAGCGCAAAAGGTTTGAGTGAGAGTATTGCACCAAAAGCACTGAAAAAGATTTTCTAGATGATATACGTCTGTTAGCGGTACGTCGCTCCGACCTAAAGCCATACTGCCAAAAAACAATTTTTTTCCAGCCTGCGCCCCAGTATATAGAACTAATTACCTTTTTAAACGCCACTTACGCTACCAACAAATTAAAACAATTTTACTTGCTTATTGGACAATGTCAAAATTTGCCATACATTTTTTGTGTTTGTCTTGGCATACGATGATGTTGATAGCGGAAGTGTATTAAAAATAAGGGTAAAAAATGGAAAAATTCCAAAATAAATCGAAAATTATTAGAAATAAGTTTAAGTGACAAACTAAGAAAAGTTGGAGGATTTTTGCAAAAATCTCATCAGAAAAAACAATAATATACAGAGTGTGCCATTTAATAATATTTAAGAGTTTTCAATAAATAATCTGAAGGAGCTGGAACTCATTGGTGTGGCCTATAAAAAATCTGGAAACAACGCTGTTTACTTTGATAGTTTTGGAAATTTAAATCCTCCAATGGAAGTAATCCTAAATATTTAAAAAATTGTAATATATATTATAACTTTGATCAATATCAGAAGTTTAATACCTACAATTGTGGACATCTTGCACTAGCTTTTCTTTACAATAAATCCTTATAAGTACATAACGTGTTTTAATTTTTGTTAGTAATGTCTCAAACGTTTTTACATTGAAGGGTCGTTCTAGTTGTCTAAGTATTGACATTAGCCCGCCAATTGTACTGGATTCGAGGTATAATTATTCTTAGCCCTCATTGCACTGAGCACCTGGAACTCTATTCCAAATATAGAACCTGGAAGTGATAAATTTTATTATACCAATTCGAAGGGTGTGAAGAAATTTATAAATATTCCAACAGGAGCTTATGAGATTAACGATATTGAATCATTTCTTATTAAACAGTTGGATATCAACGAGGGTGGAACTGCTCTAAAATTTCGCTTGAAACCAAACACAATACTCTCAAATCTGAAACTAAGGTGTTTTTATGGTGTCGATTTCAAACCTAAAGATTCCATAGGGAAATTATTAGGTTTTTCTGAAAAGTACCTGCAACCAAATACAATATACGAATCAGATCTTCCTGTGAATATTATTAAGGTTACTTCTATACGACTTGAGTGCAATATCGTCTCTGGATCTTATTATACGAATCATCCCTCTCATACGGTATATGAGTTTACACCGGATGTTGATCCTGGATATAGTATAATTATAGAACCGAGAAATTTAATTTATTTACCTGTAAATAAATCAGTATTGATAATATAACTGTAGATTTACTTGATCAGAATTCAAACCCGATAAATTTTCGAGGTGAAGAAATAATTATACGGTTGGAGCTAAAGAAACATGGGCTTAGTGATTAAATATCGCAATTTAGAAAATTATTTAATTAGCGACAGCAACCAACCAATTTCAGTCTATTAATCAGACGCTAAAGCAATCGCTCACGTCCAGGAGTCTATTCCAGTTACAATCTATAGCACAAAAGTATGGCTATCGTATCAGTAAAAAAAACTTCAAATATTTCGCCAGGTCAACGCAGATGAATCAATCAGTCGAGAAGAATGGCATAGTTACCATCCATTTACATCTTCATTTAACAATAATGATGAAATCGAAATAGTAATTAACCAGCTCGATACATTTATGGATATTAGCGAAGCTGTCCTTCATATAGAAGCGTCCTTTACTGAGGAAGTTTACTGCCAAATAAAACGGGAAAATGTAAGTTAAACAAATAATCCTGGCGCATTCTTATTTGAAACGATTACATACGAACTGAATGGATTGAAATGAGAAGGTTCGAGATCCAGGACTTATCAGCTCCATAAAAGCAATGTTATGTCTTAATGAGCAGGAAAGCAAATCTCTTCATGCAGCTGGATGGAAATGGCCTACAGGTTCGCTGGCAACCTTTGTTGGTACTGCAGCGATGAAAATGGAAATTTCAACTTATTAATACCTCTACGGTTTCTTTTCGGTATATTTTCAGACTACAAGGGTGTTATAATGGGGAGACAAAAAATTAAACTGGTTAGAGCGAGAGTTTGATGAAAATTGCTATGCAAATACCACTGGGGATAAGAAGGCTACTATAAGTATTTCATCAATTGTGTTAAAAGTTAAACATATCTACCCTAAGCGATGCTATTAAACTTAAATTATATGAAGAAATAGCCAGTAATCGAACCATTCTTATGCCGTTTAGAAGCTGGGAAATTCACGAATTGCCTACACTTAGATCAGCAACGAAAGATATTTGGATGGTGAAATCAGCTTCCGAAAGAGCTCGATATGTTATCGTATTTTTCCAAACGAACCGAAAAGATAACGCCGCATCGAATTGTACATATTTTGACAATATAAATATTACCGATGTAAGACTTTATTTAAATTCAGAAGTTTACCCATATGAATCACTTAATTTAAATTTTAAATGATAAAAAATATAGCGAAGCTTACAGAATGTATACAGAGTTCCAAAATACATATTTACAAAAACCGTTTTGCGAACCATTATTAAGCTTTTCAGACTTTTATTCCCGTGCTCTATTCGTGATTGATTGTTCAAAACAAAATGAAAATATCAAATCTGGTATCTTCGATGTAAAAATAGAATTTCAAAGTTCTGAACAATTTCCAAAAGATACTCGAGCGTATTGTATAATTATCCATGATCGGGTAATAGAACACTCCCCTCTTACTGGAACTATAAGATCCATAGTTTAACAAATTAATTTTCAATACCATGAAGTACTGTAGTGGTCGACGTACAGGGCTACGTAACACCGAATTTTGAAGTAAAGGAACTAGTAATTTATGATGGGAAGAAAATAAAATCATGGATTTTTAAACCGAAGACCTTATATAAAAATTTATCTGAAAATTTAAAGAAAACAGCTAAATATACCTTTTATTATATTCACGGCATTCCATACAATTCTGGCTGCATGGAATATAACAGCCTTAATCGAATACTTAGAGACGAAATTATCAGATGTTGGAGTTATCTACGTTAAAGGACATATAAAGAAAGAATTTCTGTTGGATTATTACTACCAGAATGGTTGCACGGCTCATCCTGATATAATAAAAAATCTTGAATATTCAAGCATACGAGTACCAAAATTAGAATAAGGATTATATTAGGCCAATGCAATTACCATAAGCTTGCGATGTGTTCTTGTAGCGTTAACAATGCTATAACTTTATACAATTATATTACAAATAAATAAATTTTCAAAATATGTGTGTTTTTATTTTTCAATAAGAAAGCAATTTTTACATATTAAAAATCAATTTTACGCGACAAAGATAGCAATCCCCTATTTACACGTAAATAAGACAAGGAAAGTATTCGAATCGAACTTCCGCCAGTGCGTTATTAGCCATATATGTGTTTGCCGCCGACATGCAGCAAAAGACGGTCAATGGCGCGCTGCAGGAAGCTCAACTCGAATGCTTTCCTTGTCTTATTCACGCGTAAATAGGAAATTGCTATCGTTGTCAGCGTAAAATTGATTTTTAATATGTAAAAATATTAATTTACGGTGACAAAGAACGCAAACCCTATTTATACATAAATAAGAAAAGGAAAGTATTCGAGTTGAGTTTCCTGCAGCGCGCCATTGGCAATCTTTTTCAATAAAAATACTAGATGCCCGCTCCTTGTACTAAAATTGAATTTAATAAAATGAGATGAAACTAGTCTTACACAGGAATAAGACAAGGAACGTATTCGAACCGAGTTTCCGACTGTAGCTATAGGCGGCGTGCATGAGATCATCCGCACGTGGTTTTCAATTTATAGCATAATAATATGTGATGGTTAAAGGCTGAGGCGCGTTGGACTATAGAGGAAAAATAATATTCATTTATTCATTTATTTATTTATTTATTTATTTATTATTAATACAAATATAAGTTAATGTAACATCATCCAATAGGATTTACACACTTGTAGATGTTGGGGTAAGCTTAACGAGTGACACCTAACATATTTTCTTTTTTATCTAAGTATTCTTCAATGACAGTTTCAAATTCAAGATAACTTAACCTTCGCAATTCTTTTAATAAACCCAATACAGATATGAGAAATGAAAATCGTCTTTAGTTTCTAGATAATTTTCACAATCTTGCACCACTTTCCCAAGCGTCTCTATAATTTCACTAAGCCACTCAGGATAATTTTCAGCATTTTCTTGCAATTCTTTCCTAACATGATCAGGAAAATTTTCTATATTTTCCCTCTGTTTAGAGACTGCATACATATATCCCTTTGGAACCCATTTCACATCACTAGCACAAAGGTTACGTAGTCGTACTATTAGCGAATTCATGATAATATTGTTGTTGTTAATACACTGAGAAGCAATCTGTTACTAAAGCTATGTATGTATGGAGAACCAATATCCAAACCCAAATTCCATTTCAAGGTCAAGTGGCGTCACTGTGATGTCCACACCAACGTATGTGCTACTCTTAGGTCTGTCAGCCGAAGATACACCCTCACATCACACAATCAAACTCCTAGTTGAAATTACCTACACCTCTGCTCAAAATATTAATATTTAATAGACAGACAGACAGACAGCTGTTGCTAACAGCTGACAGACAGACAGACAGACAGACAGACAGACAGACAGACAGACAGACAGACAGACAGAGCGTCTCTATAATTTCACGAAGCCATTCTTAAAATGGACAGGATAATTTTCAATACTTTCCCTGCCAGACCTGACCTACCACGCTGACCTGCACCGTAACGACGATGCCAAAAGGGCCTAAATTGACCCTTAAGTCTGTCTGTCTGTCTGTCTGTCTGCCTGTCTGTCTGTCTGTCTGTCTGTCTGTCTGTCTGTCTGCCTGCCTGTCTGTCTGTCTGTCTGTCTGTCTGTCTGTCTGTCTGTCTGTCTGTCTGTCTGTCTGCCTGTCTGCCTGTCTGTCTGTCTGTCTGTCTGTCTGTCTGTCTGTCAGACAGACAGACAACTGTCCCTAACAGCTGACAGACAGACAGACCTAAATTCTGAAAAATCCATCCATCTATGGTCCAACGCACACCCGCCCATCCCTAGGAATACATGCAACTCACAATACATCAAACAAGTGACGCCATCTGCCAGGTTTTTCATAAAGTTCTGAAAACAAGGATATAGGGAAATTTGTTTGGGTGAGTCTGAAGTTATCAATAAAAATACTAGATGTCGCTCCTTGTATTAAAATTGAATTTAATAATAAAACACGTGTTGGAAGACACGCCTACCGCTCCATTAGACATCTCAAACATTTACAACGTTAACGCTAACGTTATTTTTTACCCTATCCTTTTACATGGCATTTAACGTTCCGTTAATTCAAAATATGCTGCAACTCTCTATTTGCAGTAGAACCCGCATTAAATATCTACTCATATGGGGGATACTATATATATATATATATATATATATATATATATATATATATATATATATATATATATATATATATATTATATATATATATATTATTTTGCTCATCTACATTCGTCTAATTTGCATTTGTTGTAATGCCGTCATGGAGCTTCGAAATAGATCACTGATCGTTGGTATAGTGGTTTGTGTGTTATGTTGTGATGTGATCTGATTCACGTCAAGTCTTGTGTTAGAGTTGGTGCGTAAATTTTATGTCTGTAAAATTTTTCTGTTGTTTCGTATAAGAATTGTCTTATCATTGGCATATTTGTCATACGATGCAAGTCGTTAATTCGTATGTATGTATCAGTTGATGTGACACGTCTTAGTATTTTGTTTTGCATACGTTGTAGTCTGTATGTATGTGTGCCTGATATGCCCGACCATACTGGTGCTGCATACATCAGTACTGGTCTTATTATTTGTTTATAGACAATTAATTTATTTCTAGGCTCCTTATATGTTTTATTACAAATAATATTTATATTTTACTATAAATAGATTTGTTCATAACATATAATATAATTCGAACTAAATAATATCTAACTACCTCCACTTATTTCACCCCCCTTTCCATGTTTCAATTGAAAGTAATTAAACAAATAGCTTAAGTTTCAAATTTCTCGATTTTAAGAATCCCGAAAGAACATATAACACCATATATACAAAGCAACCCCTTAAATCACCTCCCTCATCTTTTAATACTTTATTTGTTACTACAAATAATTACGCATAAGATTTGTGTGTTTTCACAAGCTTTCATTTTCACTCGATGATCTGCTAATTTTTTTTTCACTTTCAATTTCACCCCCATATATCAGATAAATTATCAAACAAAATGCACTCGTGATAATTATTATCTTAAAAATATATTAGGAGAAATTGCCATGTTGCCAAAGTTTTTCGACACCCACCCTTTTCACTCCCCTCACCTGAAGCGATATAGCACAAAAACTATAGGTTTCATGTCTGCATTAAAAATATGAGTCAAATTTGAAATTGGTATCACAATTTGCCGGAGAGTTATGCCAACAGACATAGAGAGATCAACGGAAATGGGTAAATTGAATATTTTTCGTGATCTAGGGTGATTTTCTCACAACTACTTTCCTATAGAAAAAAGAAAATATAAATAAAATTTCAGAAAGGTGTATTACTATATTTTCGTTACGTTCTCATTTTGAATCATATTTCTTATATAAATATCTACTGCTTCGATTAACCTTTATTTCTGTTTTTTAACTACAAATTTAGAATTATTTATAAAAACTTTTTTTTTATAATTAAGTCAGAATTACTCTACACAGCGTTTTTCTATGCCGCTGGTTTATATTTAGGTGTACGAATTAATTCAGTACCTTTTTGGCGAAACATTTGTCACACTATTTTACACTTTTGCACGTCACTGCGCCTTTTTTTTAAATTGAACAAATCATTAGCACAGCTTCAGACGTATTTTTTATTGCATTTGAAATCCAATGTCCCCAGTGCTGCTTGTTGAAAGATATAACTTCTCAGATTGTATTTTGAAGTTTTGCAGAATCGTATGAAGTCGGGATTTTATTTGTTTAGGATTATTACTTCTATACCAAAAAGTGGCCGAAAGTAGTTTAAATTTGAAATTATATTTTAAGATACTTATTTCAAAGGTACACAATTCATTTCTTCAGTTAATATTTTTTTATATGTGTAATGTAAATAGTTTACCAAGGCAAGTATTGTGTCAAGTTCTTATTCATTATTTTTTTATTATTTATTTTATAATCTATACAAAG
>JAHKBH010002806.1:0-13224 GCA_019049505.1 Pachyrhynchus sulphureomaculatus
GGATTTAATGCTACAAAGTCCGTTAGCCACACAATGTTTCTGTGAATATTAACGAAGCTATTCGATGCCACGTTCCTTGGTATATTTTAAAACACGATGTAGGACTTTATCTAAATGGAATGCAGTAACCTAGAGAAAGTAATACAAATCCCCACCATGTGTGACCGCAGAAGGATAAGAAGGGCTTTCTGAAAATCTTTTATAAACAACTAATGGTAGGTGGGTATCTTACCAGGTGTACAAGTATAAAATGCATATTTCAGACAATAGATGGTGCACCAATGCAGTCTGTGCTACAAAGATTTGACACTGCGCCATTTTATTGTGTCATCAACAAGTATCAGACGCGCACGAGTGATAAATTAGAAAAGTATATGGAGAGTGTTGTGTTCAATGTGTCGAAATTTATACCGAAGAAAGAGCATTCGCGGACAGCATTAATTTTTTGTTTTCATTTGAAGAAAACTGTTGTTGAATCATACCGATTACTTCGAGAAGCTTATGTTGACGTCTTGCTCGCTCGGTACAAAAAGAAGTCGTTTTTTACATCGTATAGTTACAGGGGATGAAAAGTGGATTTATTTTGAGAATCCCAAAGGCAAAAAAAAATCATGGGTAGACCCAAGCACACCATCCACATCGACTGCAAGACCGAATCGCTTTGGCAGAAAGACGATGCTCTGTGTTTGGTGGAACCAGAGGGGCGTGGTCTATTATGAGCTGTTGAAACTGGGAAAACGGTTAATACTACTCAGCTGGGAAGTTCTACCCCATGCGGCTTACTCACCAGACTTGGCTTCTTCCGATTACTACTTGTTTGCATCGATGGGTCACCCACTTGCTGAGCAGCGCTTTGGTTCTTACGAAGATGTGAAAAAATGGCTCGCAGCAAAAAGGGAACATTTTTACTCGCGTGGTATTCACAAATTGCCCAAAAGATGGGATAAATGTATAACAAGCGATGGAGCATACTTTGAATAAAGCACTTTTTATCATTCTTCCGAATTTATCATGTTTAAAAAAAAAAACGCATTTCATACTTGTACACCTGGTACGCATTCTTATAGATGCATTTCTCGTGTCATAACCATTTCCATGCTTAGTACCACAAAGGTATTTTCTATATTTTTATTAAACTAATATGCAGTAAATATCTTTCAAAAATATCACACTTACCATTATGCAGTTGCTACAGGTCATGGGAATTATCTTCTTAGAGAGTGAAATACTCGTAAATCCTTGCCAACCAACACCGATGATACGTGTATAAATTCTATTACCGAAATCCGTGGGTTTGCAATCTCTTATCACCTTGTATATATGTACAGATACATCATTAAAATCTGGTATTTCATTAGTTTTAAGGAGACTAATTCAGATTATTGTTCAACTCTGGCAGTAACTAGTTTTACTGCAGTGTCATTTTGGTCCGATATTTTTATTTATTTATTTATTTATCACACTCTACATTAGTCCAATTACAGAATGGGAAATTGCATAATATAGTGTAATGCACATAATTAAAATCAAAATAACAGCTTATTTTTGAACGAAATTCATTTTATTGTACTCAGGCTGTTACCAGGTGTACAAGTATAAAATGCAGATTTCGGACAATAGATGGTGCACCAATGCAGTTTGTGCTATAAAGATTTGACACTGCGCCATTTTGTTGTGTCATCAACAAGTGTCAGAGTGATAAATTGGAAAAGTGTGTGCATAGTATTGTGTTCAATATGTCGAAATTTATACCGAAAAAAGAGCATTCGTGGACAGCATTAATTTTTTGCTTTCATTTGAAGAAAACTGCTGTTGAGTCATACCGATTACTTCGAGAAGCTTATGTTGAACAAGCTCCATCGCAAGATACGTGTGAACGATGGTGTCGGCGTTTCAATAGTGGTGACTTCGATGTTGCAGACAAGAAACGTGGAAAACCGCCAAAAAATATGAAGATGTGGAATTGCAAGAATTATTGGACGAAGATGATTCGCAAACACAAAACAACTCGACGAGCAATTGTGCGTTAGTCAACAAGCTGTTTCTAATCGGCTACGAGAGATGGGAAAGATTCAGAAGACCGGTAGATGGGTACCACATGAGTTGAACAACAGGCAAATGGAAAAGCGCAAAAACACGTGTGACATCTTGCTCGCTCGGTACAAAAAGAAGTCGTTTTTAAATCGTATAGTTACAGGGGATGAAAAGTGGATTTATTTTGAGAATCCCAAGGGCAAAAAAAACATGGGTACACCCAGGCGCACCATCCACATCGACCGCAAGACCGGGTCGCTTTGGCAGAAAGACGATGCTCTGTGTTTGATGGGACCAGAGGGGCGTGGTCTATTATGAGCTGTTAATACAACTCAGCAGGGAAGTTCTACCGCATGCGGCTTACTCACCAGGCTTGGCTCCTTCCGATTACTACTTGTTTGCATCGATGGGTCACGCACTTGCTGAGCAGCGCTTTGGTTCTTACGAAAATGTGAAAAAATGGCTCGATGAATGGTTCGCAGCAAAAGGGGAAGATTTTTACTGGCGTGGTATTCACAAATTGCCCGAAAGATGGGAAAAATGTATAAACAAGCGATAGAGCATACTTTGAACAAAGCATTTTTTTTCATTCTTCCGAATTTAACAAGTTGTTTTAAAAAAAAGAATCCGCATTTCATACTTGTACACCTGGTACGTATTCTTATAGATGCATTTCTCGTGTCACAACCATTTCCAGGCTTAGTACCACAAAGGTATTTTTTACATTTTTATTAAACTAATATGCAGTAAATGCCTTTCAAAAATATCACACTTACCATTATGCAGTTGCTACAGGTCATGGCAATTATCTTCTTAGAGGGTGAAATAAATCATTGCCAAAAAACACCTATGATATAAATTCTATTGACGAGATACGTGGGTTTGCAATCTCTTATCACCTTGTATATATCTACAGATACATCATTAAAATCTGATATTTCATTAGTTTTGAGAAGACATGTTCGGCAATGCTAGACTTTTCTGTTCTACTGTATATTTAAGTGTTCTAAATGTTCTTTAAATCGTGTTTTAATTAACCTTTTAGTTTGCCCAACATACCTTTTGTCACAATCATTACAACCAATTTCATAAATTCCACTTTTCTCACAATTAGGAATCTTATCTTTGTAATTTCCTAAGATATTCCTTAGATTGTCTGATGACTTATAGACTAAGGTGAGGCCTACCTTATTAAATACCTTATTGAGTGCCTTGCTATATTTCTGATTATATAGTATGGAGACATACTTGGTGTTATTTTCTTCGTGTGTAAAAAAGGTAGAATTCTGAATATTAAACCTAAACTTATGTCTGTTTATTAGCTTATTTACTAAGTCACCGTCATAACCATTAACTCTAGTTATATTTCTAATACGAGTCCTTTCTTTATTAAACCTTACTCTGTTCAGAGGGAAATTGACCAAACGATGCACTAAAAAATGTAATAGGGATTTTTGTTTACGGCGTTTTTGTGCTCGTCTCTTCTAGCGCTGATTTTCCTGTTTTTTTTTGGCCTATGTATGAAAGGCCGCAGTCCTGAAACGGAATTTTCGGAAAATCCACCACCTCTTCTCTAGCACAACATGCATACAATACCGGCCACAAAATCGATTTTGACAAAACCAGAATCCTACAAAAAATTGATAACCTATCCACCAGCGTAATTAAAGAAGCCATAGAAATAGAAAAGAGGCCCAACAACTTAAATACTCAGGATGATAGCCAACGTTTACCAAACTCTTGGAAACATATTCTATCCCAATACCAAGTCAAACCAAGAGAACCAATAATTCAACCATATGTTACTTCACACAAGCATTACAAACAACCAGAGGACCGAAAAGGCGCAGTCAAATCCTAGCCTCTATTGGCCAGAACCGTTCGACCAATAGAGCCACGCCCTAGCACATAAAAACGGGGCCTTCGGAGCCAGTCTCGACATTCAACGCCAAGACACCGACCAGTGATCAACGCTTTGAAAAAGATGGATGAGATTCCATCGAAACGTCATATATATATATTTATATGTTTTGACGAATGTTCTCACGGGTGTGAAATATAGTAATGGTTTTTCGGATATCCCGTGTTAGCTTGAAGTCCCTTAATGGACGGTTTCGCTGACGTTTCGATAGAATCTTATCCATCTTTTTCAAAGCGTTGATCACTGGTCGGTGTCTTGGCGTTGAATGTCGAGACTGGCCCTGAGTGCGCCGGTTTTATGTACTCGGGGGTGTTTCTATTGGTCGGACGGATCCGGCCAATAGAGGCTCGGCTTTGGCTGCGCGTTGTCGGTCCTGTGGTTCTTTGTAATGTTTGTGTCGGTGAAGTAACATATGGTTGAATCATTGTTTCTCTTGGTTGGACTTGGTACTGGGATAGAATATGTTTCCAAGAGTTCGGTAAACGTTGGCTATCATCCCGATTATTTAAGTTGTTGGGCCTCTTTTCTATTTCTATGGCTTCTTGATTTTGACAAAACGAGCAGATTAGGAGACGAACCAAAGTCATTGACATAACTCTCGAGGCCGCAAAGATGAAGTAGCGATGGGCAGATCATGTGGCTACATCATCCGGAGACAGACGGATGTGTAGGATCACGGAATAGAGACCTAGAGAAGCAGGACGAAGCGTTAGACGTCCGCAGAAACGATAGTAGCGGACAAGTCGTGGTTAAAGGTGGCAAAGACAGAGAATCATGAAAGAGATTAGAAAAGACCTACATCCAGGAGTGGACAGACTTAGGTTGAGACGAAGAAAAAGAGAAGAATTAAGTTATATAAATAATCATGTGATATAATTTTGAAGACTTTTAAAAAATTATTATTAATGATGATTGATATATTCAAATTCAGACTAAAAAAGCTTTATTTCATTTGTTCATGTTAATTTTCCACAGAATACTAAATTACCTAATATATATTAATGTATAATGGAGGAAATATGATATAATACTAATAAATGTCTCCATTAACTAAAAAAAGTGCTTTTTTTTGTATCTTAAAGGTCACAGTCTCAGATTTAAATATTTGTTACACTGCCTTTCTTTTTTATAAAAATAAAAGTCGAATTACCTTATTTATCTTTCAAGTGACACATTTCTTTTTACGTCTACCATGGAAATTCCTGGGCGTCTACGTTTTATTCTGTCATCCTGCTAAAAAGACGGGAGGTTTCTTCTCATCCTGCAATAGGCTTTGCTTTTTATCCTTTTTTCATAAATAAATCAAATGGAAGTGACGCTTTGAGACGTGAAGACTTTTAATCTTGTTTTAAATACACATTTAATTTATTTAGAGGTTTTTTTCGCAAGCGAAGGAGAGAGATAAATACGGCCTTAAGCTTTTGGTAATGATGTCTTTTTATGAAAGAATCAAGTAATATTCCCGAAATACACAAAAATGGGATTATAAGATTCAGGTAATGATACAAAATTCGGAGTGACGGAAGATATGCTCAATAAATTAAAAAATATATTTGTTTTCGCTCGATTTGATCTTACCTTCAGCTTTCAATTCGTATATATATATATATATATATATATATATATATATATATATATATATATATATATATATATATATATATATATGTTGGGTTGAATTCTTTCTTGAACCTTGGGATAATGAACATATATTTTTTCAATTTCTTGGGCTTTATGGTTCTTTTGTTTTAAGGATAGAGAAATGACATCACGTTCTAGTTAGAAGTTTATTGAAAACGTTTCGCCTAATTTTTAGTCTTCTTCAGTTCAGGTTGAAATTTTCTGTTTTGGATATTCAATAGGACGCACCAGTTTTTTTTTTTTTTAATTATGAATATATAAAATTCTTAAACTTATAATACAATATAGAAGGTGAAAATAATAAAAATACACACAAAAATATATATAAAAAACTTACATGTGCGGGTGGAAACGAAGACACACTTAACATTCTTTAAAAGGTGTTGCTAAGACGGTCACATTTTTTAAAATAACTTTAGGGGAACGAAAGACATTCTTTGGTTTGTTTATGTGTTCTTATTTATTAACTGCTATTGAGTTATTATGAGAAGAGTTCGAAGTAAATATGACTCAGACCCCTAACGTCGCTTTTTTTCGTTTATATTGTTTTTCTCTTTATTAATACAGATCATTTCATGGATTGATCTTTTAAAATAATTTGACTCTTCTTTTAAGATTTGTGTATTTTTAAAATCAAACGAGTGTTTGGTTTGTTTAACGTGTTTTGATAGAGCTGTTGGATTATTCTTATCATACTTATGGCATTTCAGTCTAGTTTCTAGATGTTGTTTAGTCATGCCGATATAACAGTCGTTGCAATTTTGACATGGAATAGAATATATCAGGTTTGATTGTTTCAGTAGGGGTGTTTTGGATTTTAGGGGGGTAAAAAGGTGTTTTAATGAGTTGTGCGTTTTGTGGCAAACAGCAAAATATATGTATATATATATATATATATATATATATATATATATATATATATATATATATATATATATATATATATCTATAATATATATAAAATGCAACGTCTCTCTGTCTGTCTGTCTGTCTGTCTGTCTGTCTGTCTGTCCGTTAGTTACCTTATCACTGGAGAACCACTTATCCGATTTACGTACTTTTTTTTTTAAAACACACATATGTTCTCTGGCCAGGTTATAGGCTATATTTTATTACGATAGGTAGCATAAGGAATGAGCAGTGACGTAAAATAGTGAATGATGTCGGAAATAAGTTTGCCGCTAGCGCGTGCCTTTGCAATACACAGCCTAAACCATTAAATATGGAACAATATTATGTAGCAAAGAATATCTGTAATGTATAATCTATAATATATATAAAATGCAGTATCTCTCTGTCTGTCTGTCTGTCCATTAGTGCGTTTATCACGCGGGAACCACTTATCCGATTTACCTGTCTTTTTTTAAATTCATAAATGTATTCTTTGGCCAGGTTATATAATAATAATAATAATCTGTATCTATAATATATATAAAATGCAATGTTTGTCTGTCTGTCTGTCTGTCCGTTAATGCGCTTATCCCTCGAGAACCACTTATCCGATTTACGTGATTTTTTAAATTCATACATATGTTCTCTGACCAGGTTATAGGTATATATTTTATTACATCTATAATATATATAAAATGCAACCTATCTCTGTCTGTCTGTCTGTCCGTTAGTGCGCTTATCACTGGAGGACCATTTATCCGATTTTCGTACTTTTTTTTTTAAAAACATACATATGTTCTCCGGCCAGGTTATAGGCTATATTTTATTACGATAGGTAGTATAAGGAATGAACAGTGACAATAATAGTAAATTAAGTCGGACAAAGTTTGCCGCTAGCGCGTTCTCTTGCAATACACAGTCCAAACCATTAAATATGGAACAATATTATGTAGCAGAGAATATCTATATTATATATAAAATGCAATGTTTTTCTGTCCGTCTGTCTGTCTGTCCGTCCGTTAGTGTGCTTATCACTGGAGAACCACTTATCCGATTTACGTGCTTTTTTTTTAAACATACATACGTATGTTCTCTGGCCAGGTTATAGGATATATTTTATTAGGTGACATAAGGAATAAGCAGTGACGATAATAGTGAATCAAGTCGGAGAAAAGTTTGCCGCTAGCGCGTTCTCTTGCAATACACTCCCTAAAGCATTAAATATGGAACAATATCATGTAGCAAAGAATACAATATATATAAAATGCAACGTCTCTCTGTCTGTCTGTCTGTCTGTCCGTTAGTGTGCTTATCACTCGAGAACCACTTATCCGATTTACGTGTTTTTATAAATTTGTACATATGTTCTATATCATTCGATATAAGCCTAGATAATGGGAGATAAGGTGAGATAATGTGAGATAAGGTGAGATAATGGGAGATAAGGAGAAATAATGGGAGATAAATCGAGATAAGCCTCGATAATGGGAGATAAGGTGAGATAATGGGAGATAAGTATAAATAATGGGAGATAAGGAGAGATAATGGGAGATAAGCAGAGATAAGTCTAGATAATGGGAGTTATGGTGAGATAATGGGAGATAAGGAGAAATAATGGGAGATAAGGAGAAATAATGGGAGATAAGTCAAGATAAGCCTAGATAATGGGAAATAGGGTGAGATAATGGGAAATAAGGAGAAATAATGGGAGATAAGGAGAAATAATGGGAGATGAGCAGAGATAAGCCTAGATAATGGAAATTATGTAGAGATAATGGGAAATAAGGAGAAATATTGGAGATAAGGAGAAATAATGGGGATATTTTATTACGTTGGGTAACATAAGGAATAAGCAGTGACGATAGTAGTGAATCAAGTCCACGCGAGCGGAGCCGGCTAGTATATATATATATATATATATATATATATATATATATATATATATATATATATATATATATATATATATATATATATATATAATAATTTTTCTGTTGAACCTTTTGTTTACATAAACGTGATTGGTTATTCTTGGGTACTTAGGTTCTTTTGGAAAATACAAACTAGTTTATTTGACGTTTCGCCTTATTTTTTTTAGCCATTATCAAAATTTTTTTATTTTTTATTATTCATTCTAAAATTAGAAAATACAAGATTAAAATCTTTTAGGTCAAATTACAGGTTTAAAAACATAACCTTTTACGCACACTCGGACATTTAAAATATTTACGCTATAACAACATATAAAATAAATTAATCAAGAGTATATACCTTGAAAGTCAACTATTTGTGTGTTTGTGAATTTCGAATTCTATATTTCTTATCAACATATCGTGTCTCGTATTTTTTATTGATTTTTTTAAATTTTATTATCTATAGTGGGTGTCTTAACCAAAAAACTGTTATTGATGTTAAGTATATATACCATTTTGTATTATTAAGAGGATATGTATGCCACCATGTTTATTTTTTGATTAAATTTTTGTAGACATGACTGATTCCTCTTATGTCAGTCCTATCATTCACAGTGTTTTCATCTTTTTTATTTCAATCATCTCCTTGATTTGTAGTTTGGCATAATTCCGGTCTTTGCAGAGGACCTTGCTTTCATTAAATTTAAAGTCATGTTTTTCTTCTGCTTCGTATTTACTAAGGGCAGTGGAAGCATTCCTAGTATATTTGTGTCCATTCAGTCTGTATTTTAGTAACTGAGAAGTCATTTCAATATATTTCTTCGGACAATGCAATACCGTGTATTTTCCAAAAGAACCTAAGTACCCAAGAAAAACCAATCAAGTTTTATATATATATATATATATATATATATATATATATATATATATATATATATATATACTAGCCGGACCCGCGGCTGCGCTCGCGTGGACTTGATTCACTACTATCGTCACTGCGTATTCCTTTATGTTACCCAACGTAATAAAATATCTCCCATTATTTCTCCTTATCTCCCAATATTTCTCCTTATTTCCCATTATCTCCACATAATTTCCATTATCTAGGCTTATCTCTGCTCATCTCCCATTATTTCTCCTTATCTCCCATTATTTATCCTTATCTCCCATTATCTCACCTTATTTCCCATTATCTAGGCTTATCTCGACTTATCTTCCATTATTTCTCCTTATCTCCCATTATCTCACCATAACTCCCATTATCTAGACTTATCTCTGCTTATCTCCCATTATCTCTCCTTATCTCCCATTATTTATACTTATCTCCCATTATCTCACCTTATCTCCCGTTATCGAGGCTTATCTCGACTTATCTCCCATTATTTCTCCTTATCTCCCATTATCTCACCTTATCTCCCATTATCTAGGCTTATATCGAATTCTATAGAACATATGTATAAATTTATAAAAACACGTAAATCGGATAAGTGGTTCTGGAGTGATAAGCGCAATAACGGACAGCCAAACAGACAGAGAGACGTCGCATTTTATATATATTGTATTCTTTGCTATATGATATTGTTCCATATTTAATGCTTTAGGGAGTGTATTGCAAGAGAACGCGCTAGCGGCAAACTTTTCTCCGACTTAATTCACTATTATCGTCACTGCTTATTCTTTATGTCACCTAATAAAATATATCCTATAACCTGGCCAGAGAACATACGTATGTTTAAAAAAAAGCACGTAAATCGGATAAGTAGTTCTCCAGTGATAAGCAAATTAACGGACGGACAGACAGACAGACAGACCGACAGAGAGACATTGCATTTTCTATATATTATAGATATTCTCTGCTACATAATATTGTTCCATATTTAATGGTTTGGACTGTGTATTGCAAGAGAACGCGCTAGCGGCAAACTTTGTCCGACTTCATTTTCTGTTATTGTCACTGCTCATTCCTTATGCTACCTATCGTAATAAAATATAGCCTATAACCTGGCCGGAGAACATATGTATGTTTTAAAAAAAAAAAGTACGAAAATCGGATAAGTGGTTCTCCAGTGATAAGCGCACTAACGGACAGACAGACAGGCAGACATAATACGTTGCATTTTATATATATTATAGATGTAATAAAATATATACCTATAACCTGGTCAGAGAACATATGTATGAATTTAAAAAATCACGTAAATCGGATAAGTGGTTCTCGAGGGATAAGCGCATTAACGGACAGACAGACAGACAGACAGACAAACATTGCATTTTATATATATTATAGATATAGATTATTATTATTATTATATAACCTGGCCAAAGAATATATGCATGAATTTAAAAAAAGACAGGTAAATCTGATAAGTGGTTCCCGCGTGATAAACGCACTAATGGACAGAAAGACAGACAGAGAGACATTGCATTTTTATATATATTATAGATTATACATGACAGATATTCTTTGCTACATAATATTGTTCCATATTTAATGGTTTAGGCTGTGTATTGCAAAGGCACGCGCTAGCGGCAAACTTATTTTCGACATCATTCACTATTTTACTTCACTGCTCATTCCTTATGCTACCTATCGTAATAAAAATATAGCCTATAACCTGGCCAGCGAAAATATGTATGTTTAAAAAAAAAAGTACGTAAATCGGATAAGTGGTTTTTCAGCGACAGGCGCACTAACGGACAGACAGACAGACAGACGTTGCATTTTATATGTATTATAGAATATATATATATATATATATATATATATATATATATATATATATATATATATATATATATATATATATATATACATATATATATATATATATATATATATATATATATATATATATATATATATATATATATATACGAGGCTGGTTTGAAAAGTCCGTGAAAAAATAAAAACTACTTATGTGTTTGGGGTAAACCTTTTTTATTTTTCGACATAGTCTCCTTTTAGGCTTATACACTTCGTCCAACGATGTTCTAGTTTATTGATCCCTTCCGAATAATAGGATTTGTCCAAGTCTGCAAAATATCCATTAGTGTCTGCAATCACCTCCTCGTTTGAATAAAATCTTTGTCCCGCCAGCCATTTCTTCAAATTGAGGAACAAATAGTAGTCCGAGGGAAACAAGTCTGGAGAATAGGGGGGATGTGAAACGAGTTGGAATCCTATTTCCATTAATTTTGCGACCACAACTGCTGAGGTGTGTGCTGGTGCGTTGTCGTGATGGAAAAGGACTTTCTTGTGGACCAATCGCGGGCGTTTTTCTTGCAGCTCGGTTTTCAAATGGTCCAATAACGATGAATAATATTAACCTGTAATAGTTTTACCCTTTTCCAGATAGTCGATGAGGATTATCCCTTGCGAATCCCAAAAGACAGTCGCCATAACCTTTCCGGCCGAAGGAACGGTCTTCGCCTTTTTTGGTGCAGATTCCCCCTTGGTAACCCATTGTTTAGATTGTTGTTTGGTCTCAGGAGTATAGTAATGTATCCATGTTTCATCCACAGTGACGAAACGATGCTTAAAGCCCTCCGGATTCTTTTGGAACAGCTGCAAACCATCCTGGCAACACTTCACACGATTCCGTTTTTGGTCAAGCGTGAGCAATCGCGGCACCCATCTTGCGGATAGCATTCTCATGTCCAAATGTTTATGCAAAATATTACGTACCCGTTCAGTCGAGATGCCCACAGCACTAGCAATCTCACGCACCTTAACTCTTCTGTCATCCATCACCATATCATGGATTTGATCAATGATTTCTGGAGTCGTAACCTCCACAGGCCGTCCAGAACGTTCAGCGTCACTTGTGCCCATATGACCAGTCCGAAAATTTTGAAACCACTTATAAACTGTTCTAATCGAAGGTGCAGAGTCACTATAATATTTATCAAGCTTCTCTTTAGTCTCCTGAGGCGTTTTTACCTTTCATAAAGTAATGTTTAATCACCACACGAAATTCTTTTTCGTCCATTTCTTGAAAATCACTCGACTTCCTTGATTCACACGAATGCCAAACACAAAGAAATAGACCAATATGGCTGAAACTTGGTGTGCGTTCATTCAAGAGATGCTACTAACTAAACATGACCTCGATACGCGCCGGTGGTGCCATCTCTCGGACTTTGCACGGACTTTTCAAACCAGCCTCGTATATATATATATATATATATATATATATATATATATATATATATATATATATATATATATATACATATATATGTATATATATATATTTATATATATATATATATATATATATATATATATATATATATATATATATATATATATATATCTATATATATATATATATATATATATATATATATATATATATATATATATATATATATATATAGAGAGAGAGAGAGAGAGAGATAATTTCTTTATAAATTATTACTGAGAAATATCTATTTCTATTTCGTTTCTTAAGCATTTTTTGAGATCACGAAGTTTTTTGAATTCAAAATTTGAACATTTATCAGCGTATGTACTACTATAAGTTTTTTTTATAAGGCCCCAAACATGCTTTGTCAATTTCTATCAAATTATTCCTTTTATTTTCTTCAAATATTTTAATCTTTCCTACTGAATGTTCCTTTTCGAAACTACCTCCTCAACCCATTTCACGTCATTCTACTTTTTGCATGTCTAAATAAGCTTTATTTTCTAAATAAATCCACTCGCTGTCTCCCGCAAAACAGATATGTTTTTGTGATTTCTCTTGCCATAAGAAAAACCATTCCTGCAGAGAGAAGACACGCACACGCAAAAAAAAAACTGACACTTGCGTATCTCCAAGG
>JAHKBH010002809.1:5000-30855 GCA_019049505.1 Pachyrhynchus sulphureomaculatus
TGTCTGAAAATTTTTTTTATTTCAGCAAAAGAAATTTATAAAAATTCTTAAATAAAGAAAAAAAATAAAAAAAATGATTCTAGTGCAAACACTTACACTAAAAAGAAAAAGTCTTGTCAGACCATTTAGCACAAGGCCAAAAAAAATAATATCTGGATAAATATCCAGACAAACGCTCGGGAAAAATCGCTATCCATGCTCTAGCTCATCGCTAAGAGGACATTCTAACTCTAGTATCACTACTAGTCGCACTCAGAAAATAATCGCACTCTATATCGCAATGTCGACGTCCTAAGACATCTAGACATGCTAAAGTCGCTAGGGAAAACGCTCTGGTTGATCGCCAGAAAACACGTCAGCTCATCGCCAACAAAACACTCTGGTATCGCCAGAAAAAACTCGGCTCCTCGCCAAGAAAACACTCTGTAAAATAGTCCTCGACTACACAAAGTCTGCGTTCTAAAAGAACAAACTCGCCATGAACATAGTGAGCAGCTATAAAAGCTAACTAAATCACTATAAGCGCAGTGAATAGCTACAAAAGCTAAAATTCACTCTTAACACAGTGAATAGCTATAAAAGCTAAAATTCACTCTAAACACCGTGAATAGCTATAAAAGCTAAAATTCACTAAACTGAATGATCCTGCTTCAAAAAAAAGCAATGTTCACTAAGAACAGAATGATTAGTCCGCGCGCAACTAACATTCTAGGAAACATTCCAACATAACTATATGAGACAGCAAGTCTCGAAATAGGACCTCCCTAAAGTCATAATCCTATATAGGAGTCCATAAGCAAAAACGACTCAAAATCTCGCATTTTTGAGCACATGCCCTCAGGCAACCAACATACACCGAAATATATACAGAAATATGTACAGAAATATATACAGAAATACATACAGGAGTTCAAATCCCAAACTCTTGGTTATGATAACTCCATACTGAGCTTGGTGAAAGCTCTTAGCAAAAGCTAATCAAATCTTCGGCACATCGCACCAAAGTGACAAATCTGCCTAGAAACATGAGCCAGAAAAAAAAACGCTCTCCGTCATTCTTCAGGGTGGCTACACAGAGAAATAAAACTTAACCAGCATTGCGCCTCATCAAGTTGCATGAAGAACCCTCGTGTACTGGTCTCGCCCTAGAACAACAACGAAAAACATTCAATCCATCCCACATAACAGGAGACAAACACTTCACCACGATATACTGAATGGTGGAGACAAAAAAATACAGAATTGGTGACCCTGGAGTCCACCAACAAAAGGGAGTAGATTATAGCATCCACTAAACTAAAAACGGTGGTCTACCACACCACCATAAGTCAAAAAAAAATTAATCAATAGGGTGTTCCGAAATACACTACTGCCAACAGCCTGTCACCACTAATAGGCTAATTGGAGCTGAGGTCGACTACAGTAGTTAGGCTCTCCTTTGGTTCAAATAGAAATAACCATTGGGTAACAAAACCTTTAAAGGTCCCAAAGGTCAAACGTTCACCCCCCATAGACTACCCTTCCAATCAGTCTGTTCCTCAGGAAGACTAACTCCCTGCCAAACGTCGTAACGGCATCTGTTAGCACCCGGTGCATCACAGCCTGTAAAAACAGATAACTCATGGGGGATACAACCTAAAAGGTTTACAAGGTTGACTTAACCAAGCTTCTAATAAACGAACTTTTAAAAAACGAAAATGAGCTTAAAAAGCTACATGAACAAAAATTGCTCAATTTTTGGTGGCAACGCAACAAAACTTTTTGAAGACGACAAGAGCTTTCCCAGCTTATCAGAAACAAGAAGAAGGAAACATCGTTGACAGCTAAAATATTCGATCATGGTGTTAATCGTCTCCCTAAACAATAGCCTCTAGAAGAAACTGCTACAGCGGTATCAGGCATAGAACCGTTTTCTGTCAGCCCAAACTTCTAGATTACCTCTTGGAAATCTAAAAATTCGGTTAGGAATCTTCCTTCACTGCGCTTAGCCTCTCTTGACAAGGTTCTCATCTCGGTATCAGATTTTGATCATTTCTTTGTGAAACGACTGTCTTACTCTGCTCTCATCTCCTGTAAATGATCAGCCTTTAGTTCTCCTGCAGAACTTCAATTCTCTATCAATCTGATAGTAAACCGAAAAAACTCAACATACGCCTATGAGTCCATGCAAAAAAAATTTTAAAAAAATTGTGACTCAAAGGTAACGTTTTAAAAACGGCTCTGAAAAAAATAGAAAATTACCCTCAGTTTGTCAATTCAGAAGAAGATCTAAAATCAAAATAATCCAAGTCTTAGACTTACTGGATAAACCAAAATCAATTTACTCTTGATTGCACCCAACACATACCATTAAAGGTAACAAAAATACACCCTCTCGGGTAACAAACTTTGAAATTGCTCTCATAAAAATTTTTGACTCTACATCATACAACACGAGCTACATCCTTGCGCTTGTCCTAACTCAAGATCACCTTGGATTGCCTCTAATCAAAATTTCGCTTCAAGTGTCAAGAACTGGATATTATTTGGGGTCATAAGCAAATCAAATCCCGCGACCACCGACATATCAGTCTTATGATATATTCTGAGTGTGACTCTTTCGCAAGCTCGCTAACAACTGAGTCGATGCTAAACATCAACTACAATCAACCTAAGTTTGGGATATGGCCAGTACCCAAAACCTTAGCATTAAACAACAAATAAAATAAGCTATCCTCAGCTCAACTTTTATAACAGTCAAAAAAGACGAGGTCGTCACCTCTACAGAGCAACATCAAAAAAAAAAATTTAAGCAATTAAGATAGTGTAAATATAAATTATTCTTCTTTGACAAACTTTCATTAGGGTTAGGTTCGTTGAATGGTTTTAAGTCTTTAATATGCCATCGTCCTATTTTAGTCCCATCTAAATTAACTAAACCATAAACTAAATCGAAATCTTTTCTCTAATCACGCAATGCACATACTTAGGTACCAACTTAGATGTGAATTTATCAGCTGCACTGGAAAGAATTTTATTTTTTTTTCGCCAAACGTGATCACCTATCTTAAAGGTTAAAAAATCCCTTTTTTCTAAGGTTGTGTAAGACTTACTGTTCCGCTCATAAGCCTTATGTATCCTACCACGCACGTCGGTGAAAATATCCTTTTAAACCTTTTAAATTTTCGGCGTACGCGCCCCTGTTACCCGGAATTATTTCGCTGTCAGCATTGACATCCAAATCTAGAAATTTTTATAATACGATCCAGATAGAGGTATATATATGTCTGCCGTAAACTAAGAAAGACGGTGTAAACCCTGTTACCCTGTATTTATACTCGTTCTTTTGGAAATATTGCTATCCAAGTGTCATGTGAATGCACGTAACTTCTTAAGCTGGATCCCGACTGTCTTTGTTATTACGTTCCAAATTACATTGGGAGAGTTAAAACGGATGTTAAAAACCATAAGTTTCACTTAAGCTCTTAAAACTCTTAGAGGTAAACTGAGTACCGTTATCGCATATAAGAGCGATGGAAACCGAGTGGATTAGAAAAAATATCGTTTTTCTCAAAATTCTCTCTATAAGTCCATTCGCTTTTAAGAGCTTTTCGAAGGAAATAGCACGGTATACATTTGTAACCTAGCAAGAAACCACGAGAAGCCATTTATTTCCCTTTTTTGAACGTGGGAATGGACCTACTAGATCAGCTGCTATGACTTGAAAAGGGTAATTAACCGTTTTTCTCTTTTCCCATCAGTTCCCATAGGTAGTGTATTTGGAGATTTCTGCGCTCCACATACTTCACAAGTCCTCACAAACTTTACGAAATGTCAAAACGCATTTTTGGGCCAATAATACTGTTCGGAGAACCCTGTGAAGAGTTTTATAAAAGCCGAAAATGACACCAGAAGTAGGAGGAGTGTGACACATGACTATAACTCTTCCTCTCTCTGTGGTTTAGGAACTAGTATTTTCCCACTCGGGTACATTAATTTTTTAAAGGCAAACTGGAGTTTGGGGATAAAATTTGTACACGAAAGCTCATTTTCCACCTTCCACTGTGGAAAATTTTGAGGAGAGAGATTCTTTAATATTTGCTGCCGTAAATTTGTCCGTACCAAGGGTCAATATGCGATCTACATCTACTGTAGTCAAATCTTACGCGCCAAAACTGTGCATTATTAACCATGAAGCTTTCGTCGCTGTATGATCTGGGATTCTTGACAAAGCGTCATGGAATAACATTGTTCGGGACACCCTTTCTAGTAGAATTAAAGTAAACGTGTGTTGTCTCGCCTAATCGCCCAACGCGCTAGTTTGCCAACTAGGGATTTTAATAGAATTAAAGCCCACAATAAGCTATAATGATCTGTTATGGACCGTGAAAGGAACACCTTCTATGTAAGGTCGAAACTTTTCGATGTTAAAGAGTACTGCTAAAACATTCTTTTTCAACAACCGAATAGTTACGTTCAGCCTTTGATAAAGTTCTACTGGCATACCTATCACTCTTTCCTCACCATGATTTCTGAGTGCTAGGACGCCCCCTACCCTTATAATACCGGTATTAGAAGCAATCACTAGAAATATAAAACTGTTGGGAAACAGTCTACTGTTGGGATAAAATGGGAGCTGAAAACCAATAGTTTCTTTAATCTTTATAAAAGATTCTTCGGCTGCCTTTGTCCAATCTCGATTGATTGTCCTTTTTTTTCGTTCCTTTCAAAAGATCATTAAATAGGTGACAACAAGGTAGAAAAATTCTCGATAAAACGTCTATACCATGAATCACATTCCTACGAAGTGCTTAAACTTCGTAGTATTAGTAGGTCTCGCATAATTAACCATGCTTGCTACTTTATCCGGATCGGTACGCAAGGAATTTGAGCCCTACAATATAGCCTAAAAACTTAGAGAAGTTTGAAAAAATCACATTTGCTCAAATTTATCGTCAGTCCGGCCCTCTTTCAATTATTTTTTTACTTCCTTTAAGTAAGCGAATATGCGATTCGAAGTCTTTCCGATGTTACTAAAATATCATCGAGAGGGAAAAATATGTTGGCTCATATTTCGGACCAAAATTTACGTGGACCACTTAACGTTGCTGAGTTTGAGCAGCGTTCATATTAGACCAATGGGACGGCATAGTGACGATACAAATAGGATGGCCTCCACTAAACGTTGCTAGAGGATTTGTCTCGAGCAGCGTTCTTTAGGATCCAGACGGATACATAGTTACGCAACTGATGATGTCAAAATTCTGTCTTTGTTCGGTAATGGGTAGTTATCAAATTTGCTGACCTCGTTGAGCTTTCTTCCGTCAAATAGACTGAGACAATAAGATAGGGAGTCACTCAAGGACTGTGATTGATTTTCAATCACTCTCGATTTCAACGTCTAACTCTTTTTAATACTTTTGACATATAAAGGAGACATGGCGAAGGGCCTTGTCTTTACAGGACTGGCATCAGCCGTATCTATAGACATCTTGATTTTAAACCTACCTATCTATTACTACTTAATTTCATTGAAAGAGCTTATTACTTATCTTCTGCTTTTAAGCGTTCCGTCCGCGAGAGATCATCTAGAGTACATAGACGCGAGAAAAGGTTTTCTAAAGAAACTTTCTGAATAACAAACTTTAAAACTTGTGTGAGAATTGACTTCTAGGGGCTGTGGATACCACGAATATATCTTTAAAATTTACATAAAATTCCGAATTTTTGTGCAAATCACATCCTAAAACCAAAGTATGTGATAGAGAAGGTACTACTAGCGCAGAGATTACTAAACAATGACCATTGCAGACTAGCGGCAACTCAACCGTACCTAAAACTTTTTAGGCGGCTGCCATCTGCAGTGGTAACACTTCTATTTTTGACGTGGCATATTTTTATACTTTAAACGACTTAAAATCTTATACCATTCTGACCTACAACGGAGGCATTTGCACCAGAGTCAAGTAAAGCCGAGAAATGGGCACCTAATAGATCCCTATCTTGATATGCGGTCTGATATCTAAATATTTATGCACGAATAAAGGAGACATGTGACCATTTGGAGAAGCAGGAGTTTTAATTTGAGAAGGAGAATTTTTTATTAGACAAAAAAAATCAGAAACTTTTTGTAACTATTTAGTCCAATCTGATCTATTGGATATATTTCTTTACTTAAGATCCTCGTTGGAATCTTTCTTTTATCCGCGACCGGACGTTCTGAGAAAATACGACGGATTTTCTTTTCATTAGTCTAATTCATACTCCAGTAGTGATTGACTTTAAAATTTAAAGCTTCCATGATAAATGAATTAAATTTAAAAGAACTGTTTTAAAAAAAATCGTAAAAATATTTCTCCTGTGCTCCCAATAGTCTAAATAAAAAATACGTAAAGGCACTTAAAATATGTAAACTTCTTTACTAAACATTCAAAAAAATCTTCGACAATTTCAAAAAAAAATTTCTAAGTATCGCCTTGTATTTAAGATTCTTTACCAATTTATCTTAAGAATTTCCTATAAAAAATCTCTAAATACCGTTTCGTATCAGCAAAGTATTTTTAATATTCATGCAAAATATAGGTGAGAAAAAAGAACAGTTTTTTTGTTCGGTTATCCCCCCAAAATAAATCAACAATGCATAAAAATTAAAGTCGACCAACACATCTGCCAATCAGAACTATAAAGCCAGCTTTTAGAAAAAAGTAGGAATCTCTTATCTTAGAGTCAACAACAAAATTCAAATATCTATATCAGATAAATTGAAATAAAAAATTCTACAAATTTCCTGCTTTTGTCTTACTGCTATAGTGTAGTTTCGTTTAATAAATATTATGCAATAAAATATCTGCAAAGTTAGAGCTTTTATTTTGTTCGAAAGCTAGTACACTGAACCCTTTTTTTAAAAAATAAAATTCCAAAAGCCCCGCGTTGACAGCGCTATTTTTTGTGACGTCTTTTTTATGACATGCTAATCTGTCCTCATTTGAGGCATCTTTTTCCGTACCCTGTGAGAAGTTGTTTGTCCCACGCTTGAGCGCGATTTTTGTAAGGTGTGCTAATTTTTGCTTTATTTTTCGCCCCATGTAGACTGCGTCATTTTGTAACATTTTTAAATACTGGACGCCCCAAGCTTGAGCACAATTTTCTTGCAGCCCCGCTTTAATTTCTGATAATGAATTGAGTGAGACCTGATTTTAAAAGAACTAAAGAAATTAAAGAAATACTAGCTCAGTTTTCCTTGGTGGAGAGATATGGGTAAGAGATAATTTTTGTACGTCTTTTTGGAATTTAATTCTATTGTCGCATTTTTTAAAGAAACCTCAGTTGTACGACTTTTTTTTGGGCACCACTCATTTTAAAATAGAAACGGATTTTACTTCAGCTAAGAAAAATGAGAAAAAAACTGAAGTGTTTTTATGGATATTACTAAAAAGAAATTAGTCTAGCACAACTGATCCTGAAAAGAAAAATAAATATTCAGTGAGACACTAGCTTTAATCAACAAAAAAAAAGAATTTATTCATGTTTTTTAAAATGAAAATAAAAAGTTCTAACCTTTACAGTTATACCAAAAAATTCTAGCCTAAATAGTAGTTGTTACATTTAAATTTTTAACCTTTACAACCCCCGAAGGCGAGACATCGTGTTTTACACTTCACTTTTTTGTCTGTTATACATTGCTGTTAATGCACTACTCTCAAATAAGTCTATTGGAGGGAGTTTTGTTGACTTACTGTTTTTTCAGTCCTGCTGTGATCGACGACGCCCGATTTCACAACTTTTTTTAACACTTAGAAAGCTCACTACAGCTTTTATTTTAGGAAACTGGTACCTTTATTATTCAAGATGATGCCCTAACTCTTGTTAGCCTCTCGGCTAGACGGTACTGCGCTGGTTGCGGCTAGATCGAAAAAAAGCCCGGTCTGCGGCTCGATGGAAATAAGCCTCGCTGGTAGTTTCTCGGACGCTTAAATAGACCGTGCAAATTCTGCCGGTAACATTGCGACGCCGGAACCAAAATAGCGGATACAAATTTTTCACCAATCGCGGCTCAGCGATACGGTTCGGTCAGGAACACGCACAACACACTATACCGGACGTCTTGAAATCTCTGTTTAATATACCGTTCGATATTTTAAAATAAAAATAAATACAATTTGAAGTGAAAAATCAGTAACATTACATGGTCTTAAAATCTAGGAAAAAATGAATGTTACAACGTGCACTTCTCAAAGGAGCATGAAACATTGAATAAGTTAAGTATATATGCATTAAATGTGCATAGTTTTTTTTCGTTTATATTTTGTAATATAGAGTATATTATCAAAAGGTATCTCCAAAGATCGCTGTAGAATTTTCCTTCCATCGAAATTTTTAAATGTCTCTATATGCTACCAAAAATGGTTCAGACTTTGTCACCCGCAGTCTCAGCTTCGCACCTAGACAAGGAAATGATCAGATACGTCAAAGCATGTGTCAACATTACTGTTCAACACAACGTCACTATTAGAACATATTATAAGGTCAATAAGTGATGCTTTTAGTCAGTCCACGCCTGGTAGGTTCATCGATAATCTGCTTCAAACCGTATGCATGCAGTAAATGCAAGAAACTGCCGAGTGTACACACAGTCAAGATTAAGCAAATTGATATTGAAATCGCCAAGGCAAATCAAATTCTCGCACTGCAACAAAAATTAGACATATTATGTTCGAATTCATCAAAGAAATCGTTATATTCCCTTAAAGCCAGGAGGTCTATACACAAACGCCTAAAACACTTTTTATAGCATTAATTTTAAATTCTATCCAGACTTGCTCAGAGGTATCAGATTTTAAGTTACTCAAAATATTAAATTCAATAGAATTACGTACTATATAAAGAACTCCTCCCCCACGTCCCCCGCACACGATCCATTCTTACCAATTCATAGCCATCAATAGACACCAACTACGTCATCAATATCACGTGTTAACCAAGTCTCAGACACAGCTAAAATATCAAATCTGTTGGACAATATCAATCCCTAATCCTATTTATTTTGGCAAACAATAGACCTAATATTTATATGTCCTATTTTTAAATTGTTTATTTTTGTTTACATGAAAGGCCATTGAGCTACAATGTTGTGTAAATATTAAATCTTAAAAGTATATGTATATGAATAGAACTATTTACAGATCTCTTTTAATACCTCGACTTGTGCGGAAGTAATAATTCTAAGCACAGGCTCGCCATCGTTTCTTCTGTGACCAAAACTTTTTCGTCCTTGCACCAAACGTATTTGAAAACCACAAGATTTCAGTTCCTTTGCCTTTAAGAAAGAGAGAGCGAGTGTGAACTGTAGGCAGGTCAGGATTTATATATATGTTTCGTTTTCGATGAGCTAAGCAGTAATTACGGCACAGCTCAGTATCAAGGGTCAGTTATTTTACGCTGTTGATAAAATTCTGTTTCTTATATTATTTTCGTCATTGAAATGAACCAAGACAGGCTTCAAGGATTTTTTACTAGGCAAAACTTTTACGCTGAATTCGCCTTCCGGGATGTTTTATATTTAAGCGTCCTAAGGTTTTCATAAACTTCGTCCTTACTATGTTCATCGCCGTTAATCCGACAATGACCACATTTTTTGTTCTTCTCGCTATTTATCACGTTACTCGAAACCTTTGACATGAACTATTTCTTTTTCAAGCTCAGTCACCCTATTCATTTAAGTAGTTCATGCTCCTTTCTCAAAGTTTTTATTTTCGTTAGAAAGCGTTGCATGGTTTCTTGCATTTGTTCTATCAAGGAACCATTAAAAGTAACTGATTGCTTCAATTCATTAAACATTTTTTCTATTGCTTTCATTATATCTAGATTAGTTGGATTGGAGGTATGAAAAAAGACTCTCCAACAGACGTGAAACTGTCCTCCACCATCGCTACAGGGGAGTTCCTTACGCCATATACTGCTTCCCCTGAGCCAATATTCGCAATGTTTCTGGGCTCCCTTCTCACTTCATCATGCATCAGGCACTCTGAACAGGCCCATTTTTGCGACGTTTTACAGAGAGTTCATATGCAGAAAATTCCTCATTGCTCAACCTGAACAATCTTTGTGAAAACCACTCGCCACAGTACCAGCACATTGAATCCTATGATGTAGTTTAGTAATATTATGCCTGCATACAGGACAGACCAATAGTTTCCTTCGTCTATTCACCATACTTAAGTCCAAGTCCGATCCTGTAGACTAGGTCAAACAACAAAATACACTGCGATATCACACAGCAGAAAAAAAAAAACACAAAAAAACTTAAAGGCGGCGGTATATACACTACAGATTATCAATTAACCAAAAGTTAAAGTCAAGCGGATCAACCAAGACTGTTGTGCCACCGACATAAGACGATCACGGGCGAAGATGAACTAGGATCATTCCACTCTACAATTGAACGCACTAGCAACCAGTTTTACTTCACTAATATGTTTTTGACAATTGTTTCAGCAAAATACTGGATAAAAAAAAAGCAATAAACACAACTGCCCTTATAACCAGATAACTTACATATTTTGTAACTACAAAAGTATGTTACAAATATGTAAGTTATCTGGTTATAAGGGCCAAATTAATTAACAATATTGACCATAGTACCTAAAAAACTGCAGTTCATAAAAGGAGATCCACCGATTTTTTTTCTGGTTAATCTCTACCTGCTCTAAAACAATTCAGTAATTTCCTTTTCTTTTCATTGTGAAAAATTCTGAATCTTCATTGAAGGTATGATTTTCATCCCATAGAAGGTGTTAGCATAATTTTTCATTTTATATTATATATATATATCTATATATATATATATATATATATATATATACCCCCGCTTATAATATATATATGTTGAATGTCATTCAAACGCCAAGACATCGTCCTAGTGATCAATGCTTTGAAAAAGAAGGATGAGATTCCATCGAACCGTAAGGGAAACCGTCCATCAAGCGACTTTAAGCTAACACGGGGATTCCCGAAAAACCACTACTGCTTTTATAAACGAACCCGTTTATTAGCGAATTTCAGTTTAAACGAACTATCTTATATAGAATGCACGAAAAAACTTCCATAGGACCAAGTTAAGCGTACGCAAATTTTATATCGGTTATAACGAACCCGGTTTATAACGAACTTTCGGATAAAGCGAACCAAATTTGGATGTTTTGTGTCCCGTTTTATAACGAACTTGCCACTCCCTGTGCTCGTTTGTCGCGCATCTTGAGCTAGGAAATTCACCGAAATTGGCTAAGAACTCCTAGTTCAACTTGTTTCCGCCGCGTCGCTAGTTCGAGCAGTATTATTTTCAATTCACTTGTTGTGTGTATGCGGTTTTAATGCATATTTGATCAAAAAGTAGCAAAATGTTGTGTTTAAGTTTTTATTTTAAAATGAGTATACAAAAACGTAAAGCGTTTACTTTAAAAGACAAAACACGATATTATAAGGAAAATAGAAAATGGAGTTATTAGTGATGTTTGCAAACAGTTGAATTCAATTTCTACATACAGAAGAATGAGGCAAGAAATTATTATCAATCCATGATTATAATAAAAAAAAACTTTAGTTAGTTAGAAAATCTCTATATGTCGAATTTTACGAATACCGAACAAAAAAGCATTTGCGGAACAGGATTTAATTTTTTGTTTTTCATTTGAAGAAAGCTGCGTTGTTGAAATTATATTCGATTACTTCGAGAAGCTCTATGGTGGAACATGTCTCCATCGCCAAGAAGATACGTGTGACTGAAAGATGGTTTCGGCATTTCAAAAAAGTTGGGTGACCTTCGAATGTTGCAGAAGAGGCACCTGATCAGCGTTGGAAAAATAAACCGCCCAAAAAAACATACGAAGATGTGGGAATTGCAAGTATTGCTGAACGATAGTTGATTAGCCAACACAAAAAAATACAACTCGCCGAGCGCAATTAAGAGCGTTAGTCAACAAGCTTGTTTCCAATCGGCGCTACTGAGAAATAGGAAAGATTCAGAAGTACCGGTAGTTGGTGTACCCACATGAGGTGAAAGACAGGCAAATGGAGAAAAAGTAGCGCAAAAATCCACGTCTGAGCATTTTTGCTCGATCGGTAAAGACAAAGGAAAGTCGTTTTTGCAATTCATTTAGTTTACCGGGGATAAACAGTGGATTTAGTTGGAGAATCCCAAGAGCAAAAAAATCATGGGTAGACCCAGGCGCACCATCCTACATCGAACGCACTGTACCCCCCCCACATAGACCGAATCGCCTTTGGCAGGAAAGACGAAGCTCTGTGTTTGGTGGGGGACCAGATGGCCGGCCCGTGGTCTATTATGAGTTGTTTAATACCTATGGGGAAAACGGGTTTTTTATTCTTAAAACGTTCTCAACAACCAAGTTGGCCGTTTTGTAATCCGTTCGCCTGCACTGAAAAATGGCCAGACTGAATTACCGCGAAAGGAGGCAAAGACACAAAGTCATTTTTCTTCTATAATTATGGCTCCCATCACATTCGGCCTAATATCCAGGTTCGCGACCACGTTGGAAGAGCAATCAGCTGAGGAATCTTCTACCACACATTGCGGGCTGTTCTCAGCAGACTTGGCTCCTTCCGATTTACCTCTATGTTTGCCATCGATGGGGTCACGCAATTGCTCGAGCAGCGGCTTTGGTTCGTACGCGAAGATGTGAAAAAAAAAATGGGCTCGTATGAACAAGGTTCGGGCAGCAAAAAGCGGGTAGATTTTTACTAGCGTGGTATTCACAAATTGCCCGAAAGAAAGAAAAAAATGGATAAACAAGTGTATATACACAAGCGATGGAGAATACTATGGTTAATAAGCATCTTTTTGTTATTACATTGTCTTCCGAATGTAAACATGTTTTTTTAGATAGAAAAATAAACAATCCGCCCATTTTCATACTTGTACACCAGGTATGTATTTATATATATATATAATTTATATATACTATATATATATATATATATATAATATTATATATAGATACTGCACTGACTTAGCATCGATTACTTGTTGGAGACCCAAAATAACCTAGAATAAAAATTTTAAACAAATGTTTAGATCACCACTTATGTGTTTTATTATTGCTTGACAATTGTTTCGACACGCTGTGTCTTCTTCTGGAGCACCGCGATGTAAATTAACTAACAGAGTATGTTACAGAATATATATTTTAGTTTACCTAATTTACAAGTACTAAATTCATTAACAATATTTACCTTAATACCTAGAGCAAGTTCAATAAAGTGAGACCCTCCCCCATCCAATTGATCGTTTGAGTAGATAAACCTGAGGATTTTTTCTGGTGCAGAATGTGAAATAGCCTTGTAGTGTAGTAATTCACTAGATGTTACGAACAAACATTATAATTACTAAAATGTTACGCACAGAAAAGTTTGATATTTTTCCCAGATAAATTCCATAATGAACATAAGATCACTAACCAAATATAAAAATCAAACGTAATGAACATAACATAATTTTTTTACGAGAGTAGATAAAGGAGAAAACGTAATAGCTATAAAGAAAACAAACACTACATTAAAAAAAACAATAGATTTCCCAAAAGCTAGGATGTATTCAAATCCACCAACTTAGCCATCGATCCTCAAAATTAAACAGATAATGACTTTTTCTGCCCAAAATTAATTAAAGATGTGTGGATAAAGTGATGGATGGATGGTGGTGGTGTGTTTATTATGGATTTTCTTACACCATCATAACCATATTTTTTTAACCCCTCCCATTATTTTCACAGAGAGAATGAAAAAAATTCCGGCTTGTCTCGATGAACCCTCAAGTTCCAAAACTATATTCTGTTATTAAATTACATAAAAATAACTCACGAATTCGTTCGGAAAGTTTCATACATAACAGGCGCCAACTTTTTCTTATCAAAAAATTGATTGAGGTTTTGACAATATATTGTAATTCACACCTAAATATAGTATAAAAATAGTAATGAATTGATAGCAAAAATTAATCCGTTAATTATTCCAAGTAACTCCAAATTTATATCGTTTTGATGTACAAAATCTTTTTTCCTAGGTATACCACCCATCAGACGCTATAATTTTGGTTCAAGGATTACTCAATAAAAATAATGTTAACCCAATAATTAAACAAGAAATATTAGATATCTTAACATTGTGTTTAGACCAGAATTATTTCGAATTTAGAACGATTATAAGATTATATAAATAAAGAAAGGTTTAATAGATGAGAATGCTCCTTAGACCAATTGTATCTGAAAATTTTCATGGACCATTTAGAAGAACAAATCAGTAAGTTTCTCATATTTTTAAAAATTTCTTTTTATTGGTTACCGGTATGTAGATGATATATTGACTTGCTTTACAGGCACAGATCGACAAGTTAAAAACTATTTCTAGCTTTATTAACCAAATTTCATAATGAAGATATTACTTTTACAACAGAAATAGAAACAATAAATCGATTAATTTCCCTAGATTTAAAAATATCAGAAACAAAATGAATAAACACGATTTTTTGAAATCTTCTATAACCAACAGTACTCAGATATAACTATACACGCTAATTCTAACTCACCGTTCACACATAAAAATCTCGGCTTATATAGTGTCATCCATTAGAGCTAATAAATATTACCATTAACAGAAGAAAATTTTCAGAAAGAATTAAATATTATAAAACAAATTAATATAAAAACAATGGATACAGGAGCGATTTCGTAGATAATATTTTAAGAAAAAACAATTTAAGTGAAAAGCCAATAGGACTGGTGTACCCGTACAAAACAACTAAACAAAGGAACATTTCATACACTCAACTTATACCGGAAAATGACTAATAAATTCATAAAATTTTTCCATAAAAATCATGTAAATATCGCTTTCCATACAAATACGTTAGCTGGACTTATTAAGAAATAATAGAAAAAAACAAAAAAAGAAAAATGAAAAGTACATAGGACAAACAGGCAGATCTTTTTATAAAAGAATAAATGAACATAAACAAAGCTATAGAATGAAAAACAACAAATTCATATACGCTAAAACATTTAACAGAGGAAAAACATACTTTCAATGAAGATTTCCAAAATTTTTGCATAACGGAGAAGAAAGGAAAATTACTGAATTGTTTTAGATATACAGGTAGAATTAACCATGAAAACAACATCAGGTTTTATTACTCAATGATCAATTGGATGGTTAGAGAGGTTTATCCTTTTAATGAACTTGATTCTTGGTAATTTAATCCTAAATAATGTTAATGAATTTAAGTTACTTGGTATTAAGGTAAAACTATATATTCTCTAACAATATTCTGTCTTGTTTATTTACATCGTGCTTCCAGTATAAGAAGACACACTGGGTCGAGACCCTCTAATTGTCAGCAATAATAAACATCAGTGGTGACACTGTGATCAATTGTTTCAATTTTGATTCCTAGCTATATATAAATAAAATATATATATATTTATATATATATATTTATATATATATATCAATATATATCTATATATTTACATAAATTTTAATTTAAATAATTGGCCAAATTTTTATTTTTATATTTATTTTACTTAAACAAATAAACTCTTATGTGTAGGACTATCATCTGTTTTCTATATGATTTGGATTAATATCTTGAATGCGGAATTCATCCATTGAAAAACAGAAATTTCTCCTGAGTGGGCATTGTTTGCAGCATAAGAACTGTTATAGTTTGGATTACATTAGGTGGTATTAGTTTTGGGCTCTTCATTTGGTTTGGTTCCTATCCTTCGCGGGAGGACTTATTTTTTGATGGCGGATTTTTAGGGAGCGATGGTTTTAGAGCTAAAACAAATAACACTTTGCATAGGCAAAATTACTGATAATTTACTAACCTCACAATACCATCATATCATTGAATACAAACTCAATAAACGCTTCACCGAAATAGTTTCTATGACGCTTTCAAATAAATTTGTAAAATAAGTCTAAAAACAGGCAGTAAACTAGTTTTGCCACAGATAATGCTCAACCTAATATTACTATGAATTTAATAAATACAAGTTAGTTTTGTAAAATATTTCAAATTAATTTGGGTAACAACTTTAAGTTTTAAACAAAGATACAAAAAAGCTATTATTCTCGAAAAAACTTTTTTTCTCAATTACAAAAGATAAATTAAAACAACAAGCTCTTAAAATGCTTTTTTACTAACTTTTCAATTAGAGCCCCATAATTCTCTAAAACAACGCGAGTGATCTTCCACCCATTTTTTTAAAATATTACGACAGAAGACCTTGCTAATTAAAAAAAAGTAATAAAAACAAATCCAAAAATACTATGGATTTGTAATCTGGAAACAAAAAAAAATGCAGAGACGATCCTTTATAGAAAACAGAATTTGAAGGAATTAATGATATCACCTAAAACCTAATAATTAATCCCACTAAATTCTCATTGCCTATAAACTTTTTTTTGCCCGCTCTTTCATTTACAGCATTGTGAAATAGGGGCCTCTTAATTATAAATGTAATAAGTATTTAAGGATGACATTTCCAATGATAAACAAACATAAAAAGTCAAATAAACAATTGGAAGTTTGGCTCCCATGACAACTATGCTTCTACATTCACATCATATTGAAAATTTACATTGATCTGAGGAAAAGATAGGTCTTTCTATTTATGTATGTATGTGACAAACAAGGTGACACTGAATGCACTGGAAGCTTCTGTCATCTGGCTAAATTCACTACATGAGTAAAACTTAAACAATTAAAAATGCAATAATGTAAATGCTATCGCGTTCAAGGTCTGGTACTGTGAACACTAACTGTTTTTTGTGTGCTCCTGACCAGGTGCTGGTGAGTGGAAGTTTGAATTTTTTGCTTCTTGGTATATCTAAACTTATATTTAAATTTATATTTTCAAACTAAAATCTTTGCATTTATAGATTACAGTGACTCACAGCTTAAATGATGCAGTCGCTATAAGAAAAGACTAACTGGTCTCAGTGCCTCTTTATTTATTTCGAAAAAACAACTTATTGAAATTAAATTAGTAAAGAGTCTTCTAAAAAAGTATGAATTACTTTTTGTCTTAAATATGCCTTACTTAATTAAAAAATAAATAATTAATTAAATTATATGCGATTTTAACGTCACAGCTTAAATGATGCAAAATTCAATATACCAAAATTATTAGAGAAAACAACTGTAGAATTTGAAATAAGCCTGCTAATATTTGGCCGGACCTCCCTCATTATCAATAACGGCTTGTAATCTTCTGGACATTGATTCAACTAACTTTCTAGTATACTCCGGGGAAATAGTGTTCCATGCTTCAGTAATTTTTACTTTTAATTCGGTTTTATTTGATATTGGGGCACTATTTACTTTATTTTTCATGTCAGCCACAAATTTTCAATTACATTTAAGTCTGGTGACTGGGCTGATGTTTTATAACATTTGGATTGTTATAAAGCAACCAACTGCGGACCGAAATGACGTGTGCTTTGGATCATTGTCGTGATAGAACCGATAATTGTTTTCATTATCTAATTTTTTAGGCACTAGCGACGAGATGCTGCCTTAGTATATCCAAGTACACATATTGGGTTCATATTCCCTTCGACGAAATGCATGTTACCTACTCCTGCAGATGACATACAGCCCCATAACATCACTCCACCTCCACCGTGCTTTACCGTGCTCCACACTGATATTTTTCCATCGGACCCAAATAAGTTTTTTTGGTCTCATCAGCAAATATTACTGAATTCCAGAAGTCAAGTGTTATGCTCTCTGGCAAATTCCAATCTCACGGTCTATTTCTTTGGCTAATGAAATGCTTATTTCTAGCAGTTCGACCATGTAAATTATTATTTCGCAAGATCCGTCGAACTGTTTCGAGTTACACCTTTTTATAAACTGTCTTTCCACCTCGGCGCACAACTTTGGCGCACTTTTTTTGGATTGATACCTCTCTTAAAATCCATCTTTCCTCACGTTCATTGAAGATCTTATTTGGAGCCAACTTGAATTATTCTCGACTCTATTTTCATTCCGGTAACGTTCAATGATATGCTGAACACTTGACGGACATTTATTTACTCATTTGGTAAGTCTGTTTGGCTGTCTCCATTCCTGGCAATGAGTAAAATTAAATTTCTCTCAGAAATGTAGTTCTGACGACCCATCTTAATATATTTCGTTTTATTGAATGAAAAAAAAATGTCAAACCTAAAACAATAAAAACAATTGCACTAAGAAATCAAAGCAACGCCGCCTTCGTAAATTTTAAAATGCGATAAGTTTTGACCCCTGTTGTTATTTTGTCCTTCAGCCCGCGCAGCTGTGACGTTAAATTCCTGCATATGATTTTGATTAATTATTTATTGTTTTAACTTAAGCCTAAGGCATATTTAAGACCAAAAAGTAATTCATTACTTTTTTGACGAAGACTCTTTACTAATTTAATTTCAATAAAGTTTGTTTTTCCAAATAATAAAGAGGGCACTGAGACTAGTTAGGTCTTTTCTTATAGCGACTGCATCATTTAAGACGTGAGTTACGTATATAGGAAGTTAGGTTTTTCTTTTGTAGGTTTTTGATAATCGAGAGGTTAGATCCACCGGATCCCGGTGGGCGTATTAATATAAATTCGTTAGTTAATTCGGAATAATGAACTTAAGAGCTAGGAATAAAACTACACTTTTATATAGTTGTTCGGGATTCAGCGCGTGGATCGTTTATATGTCGAATCTACGGAAGAATCGGGAAATTTTGTGAGGGAATATTTAATGAACTTAAAATTGCCAAGGAAATTTGTGACCTCAAAACTTAACGAAGTTAAGCAAATAAATAGTAAAGGTAATAAATCGTTAGTAAAGCATTAAGTTTAGTGACTATTATTTTGGCAAAACAACTTAGTTAAAAAATGAAACTCTAACCAAAAAAGGATAATAAAGATCTTTATCCCATTTTAACTTCGTAACTTGTAAGGGGGCATTATTAGAGGTGTACATAAAAGTTTATCGACTGATGAAATAATGGAAATATATGACTCCCGCGGTTAAAAATTTTAAATATTACGGAGACTAAATAGGAAAGTTTGTGGTAAAGGGAAAGAACAAACAAGGTAACATATGAACCTAAATATTCTTTTGCTTATTACTTTTATGGGTAGTCCTTTTAACTAAATTATATAAAAATTTATTAAAGTTACAAAAGGAAGTTCCTCCATATATAGCACCTATGGGACGCAGTTGTTACCAGGTGCCTTAGATATGGCCATACAAAAAACTTAGTAAGAGCAAGCTGAAATGCTATAATTGTGGAAGAATTTCGAAAGATCATGAAATAATTCGTTCATGGAGATAATTCAAATAGTTACAACTCAACTTTCTCTTTGCTCTACTAAATGCATTCATTGTAGTTAGATTACATCTCATAGATTCAACCAAATAAAACTTGCCCAGGAGTTTCATTAGGACGAAAAGAAATTAAATCATTATTAGCATTTAAACCAATTTAACCCCCCCCCGCCGAGATAACTCGGGGCACGGGTCAACGTTTCGATGCGTTCCTATGCCCGGGGTCCTAACTCGGGCATCTCTAATTTTTATGGATGTTATGCGCCATCACCCGAACTTGTCTCGTGAAAAGCGGGAATAGAATACGCATTTTTTACACATTTGATCTTGAGGCAAAAATAAGTTGCCAGCGGGGTAAATATAGTTTGTGTTGGCGACTTGATAAGTTTTGTTGCGCTGCTTCTGTGAATTAAAATTTTACGTGAGTTTTTGTCTACAATAAAGTAAATTATATTTATTATACCTGTTATGTACATTTTAGTAGCTGAAAAGACCCAAGTACTTTAGTATATCTATGGACAGGCACACGATTATGAACTGTCAGATGAGTCAGAAAGTTGACGAACCAATAGACGAAAGTGGTTGATAAATCTTACGCAATATTTCAAGTAGTAAGCTCGAATTCAGTATAATTCGGCGGATTTACTTGAAGCACGTGATTGGTTTGAATTGCAACCTGATTTCCCCAACCCACCATCATTCCCTTTTACGGCTGTACCGTCTATAAATTGTTCTATCCTGCAATGATTGGACATGTTTGGATTTTTTTGACAGTTCGTTTGACGACGAATCTGGTTGGCCATTTAGTAACAGAAACAACGGGTATGCCGGAGCAAAAAAAAGAGAAAAATGTGGGTTATCCTGTGACTAGCGAAGAAATTAGAGTCTTTTTAGGATTGACAATTTTACAAAGCGTTATAAAAAAACCAGAATTGCGTCAATACTGGTCAACCGATCCTCTTTGGTGACGCCCTTTTTTGCCAGTTGTATGAGCAGAAATAGATTTGAGGCTATCCATCAAAACATCCATTTTTCTAATAATGATGAATTTGATGAAGTAACTCATCCAAACCCAAAACTTAATAAAATATGGCCAGTATACGAAAAATTGGTTAGCAAGTTTCAAGAACTGGTCGTACCTGAAAAAAACCTGTCTATTGAGAAAGTCTCCTTTTATATAAGGGTAGACTTGGTTGGATCCAATACATTCCACTAAAAAGAGCTCGATTTGGTAAAAAACCTATTTACTGTGTGAATCTAAAAGTGGTTATGTATGGAATTTTATCATCTACACTGGAAAACAAACCACCTTGACAAAGACTATGAAAATGTACCAATTTCGTCGCAAGTTGTCATGACGCTGTCTAAGCCATTGTTAGAGAAGGGCTATTGCATAACGATGGATAATTTTTATAACTCCCCCCAGCTTGCGGATTTACTTATTACAAAGAAAACCGACGTTTATGGAACATAAAATTAACACGGAAAGAAGTTCCTTCAGAGCTAAAAAAAAAGAAGCTGAAAAAGGAGAAGTTGTAGCCTTTCAAAGAGGTAAAGTTTGTGTCCTAAAGTGGAAAGACAAGAAAGATGTTTCTTTGATTTCAACCATTCATACGAACACCTGTGTAGAGGTAGAAAAACCAAGAGAGATTATAATAAAGCCGAAATTGTCATCGAATATAACGACACCATGGGCGGTATTGATCGGGTGGATCAACACTTAGCAGACTACAACCTTCCAAGAAAGCGTGGAAAAAAGTATTACAAAAAAATATTTTTTCATTTATTAGATTTGGCACTATGGAACTCTTTGTGTTATATCGAAAAACTGGAGGAACAAAGTCAGCACTAGTTTATAGGTTGGATCTAATCAAACAGATCATGGAAAAATATCACCGCAGGGAATTTCTTCTAGAAAAGGACGACCTTCAAGCCAACCTACACCACTTAGACTGACAGGTCGTCATTTCCCTGAGTGTATCCAGGCAACCGAAAAAAAAACAATTCCAACTCGGCAATGTGGTGTATGCTGTTAGAGTGCGTGATGCCCGCGGCAAAAAAGTTCGAAAGGAAACACGCTACTACTGCCCTATTTGTGACGTACCGCTCTGTGTTACACCCTGCTTTAGAGTATATCATACAGTTAGTACTATTTAGTTGATAAGATAAGCCACTTTTTTGTTATTTGGCTCAAATTTTATTTCAAATTAGCATTTCTTTGAACGCCCGAGTTAATTCGGGTGATGTCAAGAACAGAATTAAAATGTTTTATGTTTTGTGAAAACACTTGTTTTTTTGAAACTTTGAAAAAACATATTTGATAAGTCCTATTTGCAGATTTAACACATACCATAAAAAAAATCGGGCATTTTGGTTACTTTCCCAAATAAATTCGGTCGTGAAGAGGTTAACCTTCTTTGATGCTAGTTTGCAATGCCCCAACATTGCAGGCAATAGTTCTATTCAACCGGCAGATTTTCCTCCTTTAAAAAAAAACCGGTCAAGTGCAAGTTAAACTTGCGCAATTAGTGTTCCGTATGTTGATTGCTTTTAAAATAAAAAATGTTGTTACAGAGGTATAAAATAATCAGTGACTTCACAAAACACACCCCAAATGAGTTTTCAACAAAGTTTGTTTCCAACGTTCACTGAAATCTGACGACCTTGAAATTTTTGCTTTTTTTATATACCAGATAAATTATTAAAGGTAATGCACTCGTGATAAATTTCGTTCAATCTACACTCGTGGAGAATATTCCAGAATTTTTTCAAAAGTTTTTGATAAGTACTTTTCGAGATAAGGCGGGGGGACAGCGATTTTTCGCGATTTTTTAAAAATAATACAATGAAAAGTGCGCGCAAGTATTACATTATATATATATATATATATATATATATATATATATATAATATATATATATATATATATATATTTTACTCGTGTTTTCACAGCTTTCATTCGACACCACACTCGATGACCTAGTAAAAATGTTTTTTTTCACTTCCGATTTCACCCTCAACTCAAAATTTACTCTACTATAGGCTCTGATGAGGCCATCAATTCCTATATTATTACCAAATTTCAACTTTCTATGTCAAATAGTTTCGGAGAAAATCGGGTGTGACAGACAGACAGACAGACAGACAGACACCGAAGTGATCTTATAAGAATCTTCAAAAAAAAGATAAGGATTTTTAATTTTGACCACAACCAAGAGCTTATAGCACCTTGTGGTAGAACACCTAGCTCTTCGAGTTCTCTGTCATTTGCCAATTCAGATATGGACAATAATGTAAATCTAATGGACAATAATGTTAATCCAAATCAACAAAATAATTCATCTTACATGCCTGTAAGTGCCTTTCATCCCAGTTTAAATGTAGACAATTTTCAATTATTTTTTAATAACTTAAATTCATTCAATCAACTTCAAATTAAAAAAATCGTTTTAGATTCTATAAGTAAATCAAATATTCCTTCAGAAAATAAACTCTATCCTAAATAATTTAAATTCAACTCGATAAATAGCAAATACGTTTTCAGAAAACAAACTTAAAATATTACAGTGGAACTTAAGAAGCGTTACTTCTCATAAAGGAAACTTACTAAAGGTGATCAATGAAGAAAAGCCAGACTTGATTTTACTGAACGAAACTTGGCTAAAGAATGGTCAAAAGATATCTCTCAAATCACTCAGAATTATTAGACAAGACCGGGATGATGGCTATGGGGGCATTAACCACTTGTGTAAGAAACATTTAAATTAGCCTTCAAAGTAATAAAAAATGAATTGTGGGCAACAATCTTCTATAATATATATAAAATGCATACGTCTCTCTGTCTGTCTGTCACTCCGTCCGTAAGTCCGCTTATCTCTGTGAAGAACCTCTTATTCGACTGCTACGCCGCCGCCTTTGTTTTAAAAAAATCATACATTGTTCTACCATTCTGGCCAGATTATCGGCTCTCTTTTATTACGTTAGGTAACATAGGATATATTTTATTGGTTCGGTAACATAATAAGCGGTGTGAAGATAAGAGTGAATAAAGTCGGAAAGAAGTTTGCCGCTAGTGCAGTTCTTTTGCAATACATAGCCTAAATCATTAAATATGGAACAATATTATTAGTAGCAGCAAAGGTATAATATATATAAAATCCAGCTTCTCTGTCGCGTCTGTCTGTCTGTTCGTTAGTGTGCTTATCACTCGAAAAGCACTTGATTAGATTTTAGTGTTTTTTATTCATAGATATGTTCTCTTTCCAGGTTATATAATAATATATGCCTCCTCTAGCTCTCTATATCTATAATATATATAAAATGCAACGTATCTCTGTCTGTCTGTCTGTCCGTTAGTGCGCTGATCACTGGAGAAACCACTTATCCGATTTAGGTACTTTTTTTTTAAAAAAAAACATACATATGTTCTCTGGCCAGGTTATAGCTATATTTTTATTACAATAGGTAGCATAAGGAATGTCAGTGACGATAATAGTGAATGAAGTCGGAAAAAAGTTTGCCGCTAGCGCGTTCTCTGCAATACACAACCTAAATCAATAAATATGGAACAATTTTATGTAGCAGAGAATATCTATAATCTATAATATTATAAAATGCAATGTTTCTCTGTCTGTCTGTCGATTAGTGCGTTTATCATGCGAGAACCACTTATCCGATTTACGTGTCTTTGTTTAAATTCATACATATATTCTTTGGCCACGTTATATAATTAATAATAATCTATATCTATATATAAAATGCAGCGTCTCTCTGTCTGTCCGTTAGTGCGCTTATCACTGGAGAACCACTTATCTGATTTACGTGCTTTTTTTTAAACATACATATGTTCTCTGGCCAGGTTATCTATCTATAATATATATAAAAATGTAACGTCTCTCTCTCTGTCTATCTGTTAGTGCATTACATGCTTTTTTTTAAACATACATATGTCTCTGGCCAGGTTATAGGATATATTTTAATTGCGTTAGGTAACATAAAGAATAAGCAGTGACGATAATAGTGAATTAAGTCGGAAAAAAGGTTACGTTAGCGCGTCTGCCTAAACCATTAAATATGGAACAATATCATGTTGCAAAGAATATAATATATTATAAAATGCAACGTCTCTCTGTCTGTCTGTCTATCCGTTAGTGCGCTTATCACTGAGAACCACTTATCCGATTTACGTTTTTTATAAATTTATACATATGTTCTATATATTCGATATAAGCCTAGATAATGGGAGATGGTGAGATAATGGGAGATAAGTATAAATAATGAGAGATAAGTATAAATAATGAGAGATAAGGAGAAATAATGGGAGATAAGCAGAGATAAGTCTAGATAATGGAGTTATGTGAGATAATGGGAGGTAAGGAGAAATAATGGGAGATAAGAAATATTGCGAGATAAGTCGAGATAAACCTAGATAATGGGAGATAAGGTGAAATAATGGGAGATAAGATGAGATAATGGGAGAAATAATGGGAGATAAGGAAAAATAATGGGGATGAGCAGAGATAAGCCTAGATAATGGGAGATAAGGGAAATAATGGGAGATAAGGGGAAATAATAACAGATATTTTATACGTTAGGTAACATAAGGATAAGCAGTGACGATAGTAATGATCAAGTCCACGCGAGCAGAGCCGCGGGCACAGCTAGTCAATTTATAATTTTCAAAATTAAGGATATAAATATAATTAATATGTATTCGCCTCCTCGAAATAATTTAACAAAAGATTTTCTTTAGAGCCTTCTCAATCTTCTCCAAGGCAAGATTATATTAATGGTTGATCTAAATGCTACCACCGTCATGGGCTAGCAATTAACGATAATTCCAGCGTTAAAAATCTAACTGAATTTCTGAATGAGTCTGAATACGTTTTAATTAGTATTAGAATCCCCACTACCTTACAAACCCGTCAGGTAATCCTTTAAATATTGCTATTGTTGATCAGAGACCAGTATTTTGTGTTCCTGGTGTTTTAAAGGATTGTGGAAATAGCGACCATTTCCCTACTAGCTGTCAAATTTGCTTGAAAGACAGGACAAAGTGTATTTAAGGACTTACGATCTCGGGTTTTTTAAAAGGCCAATTGGGATTCATATTATACTAGAGACCGGATTATATGCAACATAAAAATCTTGAAATATGCATGCAAATGTGCATGAAAAATGCTTAAATTAATGCATGAAAAGGTCAAAATATGCAATATTAAATAATAATAAAGGTAGTAATTAGTTTTTTATTTCAAAATCAGCATAAAATTAACAAGGTATCGACGATGTTTAGATTTAATTAACAATTATTTAACATTTTTTTAAAATTAATTTAACATTTGTATTCTTGTACACGTAAATATAAGGTATTGTTCCAAATGTTGGGTCGTAAGATTGTGTCTTCGATCACTTAAAATATTTTTATAAGTGGAAAAAGACCGTTCCACATCCACTGAGGTAACTGGGCAGTATTTGAATTTGGGTGCTATGTTAGCAC
>JAHKBH010000279.1:0-14403 GCA_019049505.1 Pachyrhynchus sulphureomaculatus
TAATAATAAACAAGTTCGTCTCAATATTATCGACATTTCCAAATTCAATGACTTGTTAAACTTATAAATAATAATAATGACGAAATAAATAATACATTTTTCAGCTTTTATATAGGCTTTATTTGGCGAATTAACTTTAATGACCACTGGAATCTATTAATATCCCCGACTTAGAAAACTTTCAGTATAAATCGAAAAAAAAAAAAAAATGTTTATAAAAATCGTAAAAACATATTAAAAGATTTTCAAATGGGGAGATATATTTGCCATACTAGTATCAGTTTCGCCCCTTCATCCACAAGATTTTTTTTACATGAACGATAGTTAAAGCCAAAAAAAAAAATAAACGAATTCTAGTAGCCTTAACATAATGGCATCACTGATAGGTGTCTATAATTAATGAGGACTATTTAGAACCAGCTTAGGGGGTGTTATTTTTGACTTTGTTAGGACGGATAAAATACAGTACATAATAAAACAAATCAATTTTGCTATGGGTTTAATGATGATAAATGTGCAATTCGTTTTTGGCTTGTCACATTATTATATCAACACGAAACCAAAAACTAACCATTCACCAAATTAGAATTGAATAAGGAAGTTCTCAAAAACGTTTCTATCAACCCCAAATACCATTCGCGAATACCACTGAATCTTTAGAAGATGTAGGACAGGGGCGATCATGTATAATAATCTAACAATCAATAAAAATGGGGCTATACCACCAACGTAATGGGTATGAATTAATTTAAACGGGGCAGTTTATTATTATGTGAATAGATCTCCAATCTTATAAAAGAAAAATAGGGTTCCTAGAAATGGTACTTTTAAAATATTATTTATATGGGGTGGCTCAAAAGGGTGTAGCAAACTAAACATCTATATTTTAAATGGTACGTCTTGTATTTAAAGTTTCGTTTCTACTTAAAATTCTAAACAAACTGACAGAAAACACTATGTACCTAAATTTAATAATTTTTGAAATATGGTTCTAAAATATTGGGTTTTTCACACACTTAACGCAAAATTTAGAGTTTCTTTTTTTTTATGGGTCTAGCACACGTGCTGCAGGGAAATCCCTAAAGCGCTAGAGGAGCGACATGTGTGCGGAAAAAGCGATTCACGTTGTTCTTGAATGGCTGTAAATTGTACTCGGTGGGAAACACAGTCCTGGGCAAATTATTCCAAAGGGATGATGTTCTCCATATAAAAGACTGCTTGAAAAGCGTTGTACGAGGAGTAACAAGCTGAACGTCATACGGATGTGAAGTATTAGCGCGACGTGTATTTCTAACATGCACCGCTCTGGGATAAATTAAGCGGGCTACATCCTTGGAACACTTTCCATAAAAATACTTGTAGAATAGACTCAAGTCGCCAACCGTTCTTCGATGTTCCAGCGAGTCAAGGCCGCCGGTCAGTTTCGGGTCTCCAATCAGACGAACAACTCTTCTCTGAATAGAATCCAACAAATGCAATGTATGTTTGGGAGCGGAGCCCCAAACATGGGAGCAGTATTCCATAGTTGGTCGAATTTGAGCTTTGTAAAGAATTAACGTTATGCAGTGTACAGTTTTCTAGTTCAAAATAATATTCCCAACTTACGAGCTATGCCTGCAACATATTCATGGCAGGACATATTTACTCCCAAATTATCGCCCAACCAATTGAGTGACGATGTTAGAGGAATGGAATGTCCCGACATAACCATGTCGGGTTCAGCAACGTTAACTTTTGTAGAAAAAACTGCAGCTTGGGTTTTTCTAGCGTTAAATTCCACTTGGTTACTGTCACCCTAAGATAGAATTTCTTCCAGGTCTTTGTTAAGTTGAATGACTTCCTGCTGTCTGTGGATATTCGTCTGAGTAGCCAATGTTCGAGCGTTCAAAGTGAATGAAGAGATAAACGTAGTGTCATCTGCATAGCTGTAGATTGGAGTCCCGGTCTTTTCCAGTATGTATGTAAATGAGAAAGAGAGACAGTATAGAGGCTTGAGGCACACCGGCGTTGATAGTGAAGGTGTTAGAAAGAAATCCGGCGATTGCCACTCATGAAGAACGCTCTCTGAGGAAACATGAGAGCCACAAACAGAACTTTTCATACCAGAAGAGCGTAGCTTAGCCAACAATCCAACGTCCCAAACCCGGAATGCATTGGATATATCAAGAGCAACCGCTCGGGATTCTCCAAAGTGTTCAATTGCGTTGTTCCAAACATGTGTTACATAAGTCAGAAGATCTCCTGTTGATCTATGTTTATGAAAGCCATATTGGTGGTCGCTAATAATGTTGAATCCTTCAAGATATTTTAGAAGATGCTGATTGATAGCCTTTTCCATGACTTTCTATATTATTGAAAGCAGTGCGACTGGTCGGTAGTTATTTGGCAAAGTCTTCTTGTCTTTTTTAGGTATCGGTTGAACTGTGGCACATTTCCAGCAGGAAGGAAATATTCCCTTTCTGTAAGAGGTTGAAAAATCTACAGAAAACTGGTGTTAGTTCCCTCGCACAGTTTTTAAGAACTATGGCAGGTATTCCGTCAGCGCCAGAAGCTTTTTTTAGTGTCTAGCTTCATTAAAGAGTAAAATGATTTGTCTTTTCATATCTCAGTTTTTTACGCTCTATCTCAAAATGTTCACGGTTTACAATCTATCTCAAAATGTTAACTGTTAAACTAGGAATGACGTTTTTGAGGTTGTCGGTTCAAAAGAAAATCAACTGAAACTTGGAATTTTTGACAGGATTTTTTCTCTAAATTCTTGAAATGTCAATATTTCAAAAACTATTAAATTTAAAACTCATTCAATTCTGATTAGATATACAGCATATATCAGAAAAAAAACACATGTTTAGTTTAATACACTTTTTTGTAGTATGTATATTAAAAAAATTTTTGTAAAGGTTATGAAATGAATAATACAAAAGAATAGCGATTATATATTGGCAATCTGCAAAAACAAAAAATTAATCTTGTAAAATAATGTAGTGTTTTAAACTTTAGTACGCAATTTTCGACCAAAAAATTGATGTTTAATTATTTATAAAAAATTGTCTATTAGAAAAATTAAAAAAAACCTCCCGGCATTTTGTAGGAAAAGTAATTAAGATTAAAAAATATGTTAAAAAATATTAAAAATTGGCAGAGTAACATTGCAGACAGCATCTCGAAACAGATAGGTGTCCTAATCCGACGCCAGGTCACATTAAATTCTATAACTTTGTAATGGAATGCAATTTTCTTAAATTTTTTTTTTTGAATAATTCTTAGAAGTACAAAGAATAAAAATACATAAAAAAAAAAATTAATTTTTGAAGATTCAAGGGGTATGTTACCCCTTAAAATTATTCATCTCTCGGAACTCTAGTACTATTACTAAAACATTTATTATTTATCAGTTATAAAAATACTAATGAGCCACTCTGTATAATTAACTATTTCTTTCTAACATGGTACATTGCAGCAAAATAAACTATACAGACTATTCCACTAAAAAAGAACCGAGATGAGCAGTAAAAGAGATGAGATGAAACGAAAACAATCTCTAATAGAATATGGTAAAATGGGTCCCCTTTTGAGAATACTTGGATATGTTTTTCAACTTTGTTCAAGTTATTTCAGGTGGTTTTACTTTCAACTCCGAATTTGTATATTATTTTTAGTATAACTGTAATATGGAATAGAAATAAATTTACTGACACCGATTCTAAATTTTGTTGTTTGCCTCTCCACACATCTTCCTTAGCATTTCCCCTCTCCTTACCATTGCCCATTCCCTTACTCGCGCTTTATAAATTTGAAATCTATACAGGGTGTGCTATTTTAAGTTAACTACAGTTTTTAAGCTACAACTTTTACTTAACAATTTTTCTCAATGTATATATACTATACAAAATAAAATGCTAAATAATATTTTAAAAAATATATATTAATAATAAACTTTCCTTAATTTTTAATATTCTCCAATAATTATAAGGCTGTGGATGTTCCGCTTGGAAAGAAAAACGCGAAAGGACGAATTTAATGGGTCAATTTGCAGGGAAAATAAATATAATTTCATGCTATGCTTAACAAATCAGATACTGATTGATGAGCTTTAGTTATGTCTTAAATATATCTCATCTACATAAAGGTATTTAACCATATCAGAATACTTTAGCTATAACAAGCTCTACTCTTTAAAAACACTAACAATTTTCTTTAGACAAAATGAGATTTTTACACAAATCCTTACCTTAATATAGATTAATAAGATTAAAATACATTTCTAATATATGTTTTATAGATATCATTAGTGTTTTGGGTACTTGAAACCTTTGTCATTTTTATTTGAATACTTGATATGCGAAAAAACTAATATTCTGCTGCAAATATTTTGCCAGACACAAGCCTAAATACAGTTTTATACATTTTACATGAAAGCAGATAATTATTTTTTTTTTTTCAGTACAGCAATTTTATATTATTAAAGCATTTACTTTTGTTCTTTAACTATTTGACATATACAAGTAACTCTATGTAAGAGATAAAATTATTATGAAAAAGGCAAACAAACTAATGACTTTACTGATTTCAATTACAAGAGTAAGAGTACACTTTGATTCATATTTGATAAATGGGAGCAGTTTATTGTGAATATTACACCCCTAATCAACTAATTGTTAACTTCAAGTCAATACACTTTTAATTGCAAGTGCCTAAAGTAGCTTATGTAGTATTTATGTAACTTTTATCATCCTTCCATTTTTGTCACTTTATCTGCAAAAATTTACAAGGAACATTGTGGCATTAGAATAACATAAAATATGAGATACACTTAAAGAAATATATATATTTTTTTAGTTTTAAATATTACTTGTTTAACCTACTGACAGTTAAGTTTTGTTGAAATTTGGAACAAACATTTCAGTTTTCTAATCTCGAAGGGCAACAATCTCTAAATAAACCACATGCAATCATAGTTGAAATGGCCGAAAGTTTGTCCAAACTGAAATAGCCTAGTGTCAAGAAGCATACTGTATGAAAATTTGATAATGTTGGACAAAAAATGTTACATTTAGTCACTGTTCAACATCAACTTATTGACAGAAATAGAAAGAGGAGATTAGGACATTTATCAACTATGACAAGCATAGTTTGTATAACAAATAATTTTTTTAGTTAAAAGAAACTTTTCTAAAAATGTAACTCTAGCTTAGTGTGCCTAAGAGCACAATTTAACTATACAGGTTAATAATTATATAAAAAAATTCATTCCGAACTTGCTTTTACCAAATATTCATTCAACATATCCTAGCAGATGTACAAATTATAAGAAACATTGTACTGTATATGAAACATGAATCAAATCACTGTTTTATTGGAAACAAGATCTGAGTTAGCTACTTAAACTACAACAGTAGATGTTGCAAACACTGAGAGTTAACTACTCTTATTAAAACTGGCAGTAGATAAACTAAATTTTGTGTAGTAAAATACTTCTCTAAGAGTATTTTTCTTCTACTACACAAGAAACACTTTTAATGTAAGTATCCTGGATACATACGTACTTAATTGCTGTAATAACACAAATCATTACCCACTCTCATAACAAGGATATAACATTTTTCTTAAACACAAACTAAAAAATTATTCTAGAGAATTTAACATCAGCAGTTGCTTCAGTACCTTTGTTTGTGATGTTTCTCTAATTTCTCCAGCTAGGAACATCTCATCGACTACTGTGTACACTTTGTAAAAATTAAATACCAGATCTAATTCACAAACATTGTGAAAATATTCATTCAGTACTTCTACGAAATTGTGTATAGCTTCAAGGTAGCACAAATTATTATCATTCACATCGACACAGATACAGAAATATAAGCCTGCATATCGACGATAGACTATTTTAAAGTTCCGAAACTAAAACAAAAACATTTTTTTTAAACACTGTGACCACTATTTATTATTAATCTAAACTGAATATTTTCTGTAAGTAAAAATTTATGTTTGTAAAAAAAATTTCCCTTAAAAAGAAAAAAATAAATAAAATATTTTATTAGTAATACCCTTTTGAGGCACTGCTTAAACTTTTATTTTTATCCCTACATCTTTCATGAATGATTTATAAATTGTATTTGGAGACGATATGACTGACAAATACAATTTTTTCCAATAGTGATCTACAATTATGTCACAGTTTTCAATTGCTTCAATCTTAGGTATGTAGTGAATTAATGGCACAAATTACTAGAGTATAAAAAAAAATGCTCTTTGCTATCCTTAGTTGCCACATAAATAAACAGACCTGCCTTGTCTGGTATATCTCTCAGATCAATATCAAATCTAATCACATTTGAGCAAAAAATATATCTTATTCTGTAAGTCAAAAATTTTATTGTGTTTGTAAAAAAAAATTTCCTGAAAAAAGAATTCTGAGTTATGAAAGAACTATATATGGTGTTGATAATTACCTCAACAAAATTTGTGTGTTTCGCGTCTCGAACAGTAACTACTGCATGAACTTCCTCTATAAGCTTCTGCTTTTCATCATCATCGAAATTCATGTACCATTTAGCAAGACGAGTTTTTTTCCAGCTCTATTTTGAATTAATATAAAACGAATCTAAAAAGATAAATTGTAAAAAGGGGGGCGTTTTCATGCAACGTTTACTTATAAAAGAAATAATAAAAAATTATATGAAATTTTAACTAAATAATTTACAAAATTACAGTAAAATATATTACCATTTTCAAAAATGTATAGAAATTGATATATTTTTCAAATAAAAACCTAACCGGGTCAAAAAATTATTATTCCCAAAATGTCACTTGTCACGTCAATAAGTCAATGACAAGAAGTTAGTCTACAATAACATAACTCCTAGTTCTCGATTTCTATAAAACAATATTTTGTTTGAGTTTTCTGCTTAATTTTTTCAGAATAAATAGACCAAAAAAGTTGTGACGTCAATTACTGGTTGAATACTACGAAAAATGGAAAACGACCTAGAATCTCCAGTAAGAAAGGGGAATTTGAGAAGCAGAAAAATATTTTTCAAACCTACTAATTGGAAATAATTTATTCTTATTAGTGTAAACTTTAAATAACTTTGCCTTTGAATGTTTCAATATTTTATTTGAGAATAACTCATCATATATATTTTGCCTTGTTACGGCTTAGTCTAAAGTATATACTATACTCTACTTGGACAAAACGAAAGTAGCGTAAGTCTTATTATTATTAATTTTTTTTTTATGGGTCTAGGACACGTGCTACAGGGAAGTCCCTAAAGCGCTCCAGGAGCGGCAGGTGTGCGAAAAAAAAAAGCGATTCACGTTGTTCCTGAATCGCTGTAAATTACACTCGGTGGGAAACAGAGTTGGGCAAATTATTCCAAAGGGATGATGTTCTCCATATAAAAGACTGCTTGCAAAGCGTTGTACGCGGAGTAACAAGGTGAACCTTATATGGATGTGAAGTACTAGTGCGACATATATTTCTAATATGCACCGCTCTGAGAGGAATTAAGCGGACTACATCCTTTGAACACTTTCCATGAAAATATTTGTAGAACAGACTCAAGTCGCCAACCGTTCTTCAATATTCCAACGAATCAAGGCCGCCGGTCAGTTCCGGGTCTCCAATCAGACGAACAGCTCTTCTCTAAACAGAATCCAACAAATACAGTGTGTTTGGGTCGGGGCCTCACACATGGGAGCAGTATTTCATAATTGGTCGAATCTGAGCTTTGTAAAGAATTAACAGTTATTGTGGAGTGTAAAGCTTTCTGGTTCGAAATAATGTTCCCAACTTTTGAGAAGCTCTCTTTGCTATACCTGCAAGATGTTCATGCCAGGACATATTTGCTCCCAAATCAACGCCAGCAAATTCAGCGATGATGCTAGGGGAATTAAATGGAAACTAACCCGAATGCTTTGTCTTTGGTGTCATTACATTTAGGAACACAGTATACTGACTAAAAGAAATTTAGATAAAAGTTAAATACTATAAATTGGCACTAAAATTTAAGAATATGGAGACATTCCAGACAACAAGCAAGGTGGAATTTCAGATAAATAAGGGTTTTGGAATATAAACGCCACCACGAATAGCCCTGGCACTGTGGTCGTAAAAAATTAGAGAAAGAGGCATCTAAAATTTACTAATGTATTTTAATTTCTTTCTTAGAGAAATACCTGTAAACTTTGTTTAAGAAAAGGAGAAAGAATGTCAATATGCTAATATTTTTCTAAAATGCTTTTAACAACTGGAAAACATGAAATTGGCAAGATCGTTCTTAATCTTCCATTATTACAGTAACCCATAAAAATATAAACGTTTTTTGTGTCTTGATAAATGGTAAAATCTTAGACTAAGGAATTAGTTTCTGTCTATGGGAAAACTTCGAATTTAGTATTTTTGAGTTCATAAATTCGAAACTAAAAACTTTTTCATTGGCCAGCCCAGAATTTTAAGAAATTTAAAATAAAGTAACTAGATAGATAAGCATAAGTTTAGGTTAAATATTCATAGCTCTACCTTTTTTCTACTTGATCAGAATAAGATGAAATATGTTTCAATACTATATAATCTAAAATATACCAGAGAACTTAATAGGGTACTTAATAATATAGGCCATACGATAGTTTATAAGGCATCAGACAACTTAAAAAAGATCTAAGGAACTCCAAAGGATAAAATCTGAAGAAAGAAGTGGAATATATAACATGGGTATACAAGAAAGTCAATTCAAACAAGATTTAAAAAGCATTTAGCTTATCTACAGAATGGTTGATTGGGATTAGACTGCGTCAAAATGGAGTGACTCGAACATTTCACATAGGATTGCATGAGGCTTCTTAAGGAATCTTGACTGTCCAAAATTAAAACACTTAATGAGCACAAGTTAGGTATTTATACTTGACCAGGCTTTACCAAACTCTAACCCAATATAATGCAAACCATAATCCGAATCTCTGTTAATGTTTTTAAGGTGTTTTATAAGTTTCAATTGATTTCCTTTTGTTTATAGAAATTGAAAAACTAAAGCAAGAATTTTGGTTTTTCTAACACTTAATGTTCAGCTACATCTTACTGTATAATTTGGTTTCTTTTTAATATAACTTCCATGTTCCTTAATTCTACTTGCTATTAATCTAGTTCTCCTACATACACTCAGACATATGAACATATAATTTTATAGATAGTACCATCCATTTGAAATGGCTTACCCAGGATTGTGTTTCCCACCGAGTACAATTTACAATGATTCAAGAACAACGTGAATTGCTTTTTTTCTGCACGTGTGTCGCTCCTGTAACGCTTTAGGGACTTCCCTGCAACACGTGTGCTAGACCCTAAAAAAAAAAAAAAGTTCCTGTTTGTAAATGAATTGTGTTTATTAGTGGTCTCTAGCATTGTCTAGTTTTTTTTACAAGTGTTGAAGATTGTGCGAATGTTGTCTCTTTTAAGTAATTAGCTATTTTATCTGTGGTACCATGTATGTAAGGTACAATTGCACTATCTGCTGGTGGATCCTTATTACTATCTTGTCTATAACTGGGTTTTTAAAGCAGTTAATCAAAAATTTAATATCGTCAGTGCAATATCTATTCACTGGTCAGTTTGTTTGTTTCTGATGAGAGAGAATTTTCATCAAGTATTGATGAGGTTCTATATACTAGTTAGCTAATAATAGTTTTTAAGGACTAATTATGGTGTGAATTAGTATTCAGATATCTATTGGTATGAGTTGACTTTCTATAAATTGAATGTCCCAAGATGCCGTTAATTTTCCTTTACACCAATATATGTAGAAAAGGAAGAGTACCACATAATTCAGTTTTCATTGTAAATTTTATTAAATATATGCATGATGATCGAGATGATTCAAAAAGGCATTCAGATTTTCTTCACCATGTGGCCAAATAACAGATGTGTCATCAACATATCTTCACCAAAATTTTGGTTCCAGAGGAGCTGACCTCGAGGCACTCTCTTCAGAGGATTCGCCACCACCGTGGAGAACCCGCGGCTGCTCCCGAAGTTTGTTCATAAAATGTTCTATGGGAAATAAAATATGTAGATGACAGATATGTCTATGTATAGAAATTGAATCGTTGATTGGAACATTCGTATCTAGTAATTCAACATCAAAACTAATGTTGTGTTCTCGATGTGGGTTTGTTCTTGAGAAAATGAACACTGTATCTACTTATTATTGACTAAAAAAAATGTTATAAATTAATATTAAACTATACTGAAAAAAAGGTTGGAGTTATGAATAATGAATACTGAATATTGAATGTTGATGTTTCTAGAATAGGAATTTCTACTTTCAAATACGTCATGTTTGATTATTTAAACATTAAGGGCGATTTGCCTTTATTTTCGATCGACGACTTAATTATCTTATCATTTAAAATTATTTATCAATAAGTACTTTACTTTCTATAGCTAATCGTTTCAAAATAATTACAGTGACTAACAACTAATAATAATTGGAAAAGAAAATATCTACATACAGAGTGTTGCTGGTATACAACACTAACAAACATATCTACCGGGTTAAATTTTATAGTTTTGAACCTTTCAATAAAGTTTTATTAGATGAACTAGTTTTTCCTGTGAAAGGATTCAGTAAGTTTGCAAGACTTTTACCTATTTTTTACATTGGACAACCTGACACTGGGCATAGTGGTATATTGGCCTCATGATCTTTGGTAGTCCATAAAATCGAGTGATCTTCGAGTTGTCCGGCTTGAAAGAATTCTTTTCTTCACAAATTAAACTAGATGCGTTAATTAAGGTTGTAACTCGTCGCTCGATCTTACCAGTGGGTTCCATTTGGATTCTTTTGTAAGTGTTGCTCCATATATTTTTTTCTTGTCCTTTACTACTGTAGCATTTCTTTTATCAGCTAAAATAACCAGTATCTATTCATTTGTTGTTTAGTTCTTTTAATACACTTTGTTTTTTCTGCACTGAGGTTGATTTTAGCTGTTTTGAACCTGATGATATCGGCCTCGTCAGATGAATTGTGAATAGGTGAACTACTGCATTTTGTGACGCATCCTTAGGTCTCTTTCGATTCAGCAATGTTTCTAATTTACTTTTTTGCTCTTTAAATCTTTTCTGCTTGAGCATTGATTTTATCTAGGCTATCGCGTTTCTACAACGGACGACAATTTCAAGTAAATTTCTAGTAACTTACGGACATTGGTATCCAGATCACGATGTGTTGCTTGTATCCTTTCTTTAATGTATTGGTATAGAGAAAAAGTAACGGCCTCTTGGAACATTCAGTTTATAGACAGCCAACTCGTACCAATAGATATCTGAATGGTAATGCGCTCCATCATCCTCAAAAATTACTCACTAGTATATAGAGCTTTATCATATCAATTCAACCCCGTGGGGAAGCGGGATAGAATATCTTCCCCGGTACGTTCTGCCTGTCGTAGAAGGCGACTTAAAGAACAACCTAGATGGTAGGAGCCCAGATCCCACCAGCATCGTCCGGTGTGATACCATCGCATCGGCTTAACCCCCCGTTCGGATCTCCCGGTGGGGCTGGTTCAGGGGTGTCGACATGCAGAGATCATAATTTTAAAATAGATTTTTGCAACATACGAGGTTTACTCGAACATAAATTCAGTGCACCAACACCTGAAATCAAATAAACCTCATGTACTTGCTCTCTGTGAAAGCAAGGTCAGTTCATCGACCAGCACAGTCAACTATCTTTATCCTGAGTACGACTTCTATTACCGATTTAGGTGTAACTTTGGAATCTGTCTTTTTGTCAGAAGTGACCTCTCTTGCCAACGAAAAGAGGCTCTGGAGCCCCCAAACTTGCCAAATAACTACCGACCAGTCGCACTGCTTTCAATAATATCGAAAGTCATGAAAGAGGCTATCAATCAGTATCTTCTAAAATATCTCGAAGGATATTAGCGATCACCAATATGGCTTTCGTAAACATAGATCAACAGGAGATCTTCTGACTTATGTAACACATATTTCGAACAACGCAATTGAACACTTTGGAGAATATCGAGCGGTTGCTCTTGACATATCCAAGGCATTAGACCGTGTTTGGTACGATGGACTATTCGCTAAGCTACGCTGTTAGGGTATGTCTGAGAATTTCCGTTTGTGGCTCTCATGTTTCCTCAGAGAGCGTTCTTTACGAGTGGCAGTCGACGGATTTCTTTCTAACACCTTCACTATCAACGCCGGTGTGCCCCAAGGCTCCATACTGTCTCCTACTCTCTTTGTCATTTACATTAACGATCTACTGGAAAAGACCGGAAATCCAATCTATAGCTTTGCAGATGCTTATCTCGTCATTCACTTTGAACGCTCGGACATCGGCTACTCAGACGAATATCCGCAGACAGCAGGGAGTCATTCAATTCAACAAAGACCTGGAAAAAATCCTACCTTGGAGTGACAGTAATCAAGCGAAATTTAACGCTACAAAAACCCAGGCAGCAGTTTTTTTTTAAAAAAGTTAACGTTGCTGAACCCGACATAGTTATGTCAGGGCACTCCATTCCTCTAGCATCGTCACTCAATTTGTTGGGCGTTAGTTTGGGAGCAAATATGTCCTGGCATGAACATGTTGCAGGCAATTAAGGAGAGCTTCTCAAAAGTTGGGAATATTATTTGAAACCAGAAAGCTTTACACTCCACAACAACTGTTAATTTCTTTACAAAGCTCAAATTCGACCAACTACGGAATTCTGCTCCCATGTTTGGGGCTCCGTTCCCAAACATACACTGCATTTGTTGGACTCTATTCAGAGAAGAGCTGTTGGAGATCAGGAACTCCGCTCCCAAACATACACTGCATTTGTTGGACTCTATTCAGAGAAGAGCTGTTGGAGATCAGGAACTGACCGGCGGCCTTGTTTCGCTGGAACATCGAAGAACGGTTGGTGACTTAAGGCTATTCTACAAGTACTTTTATGGAAAGTGTTCGAAGGATGTAGCCCACTTAATTTCTCTCAGAGCGATGCATGTTAGAAATACACGTCGCGCTAATACTTCACATCCGTATGAGGTTCAGCTTGTTACTCCTCGTACAATGCTTTTCAAGCAATCTTTTATATGGAGAACATCATCCCTTTGGAATAATTTGACCAGGACTGTGTTTCCCGCTGAGTACAATATATAGCGATTCAAAAACAACTTGAAACGCTTTTTTCCACACACGTGTCGCTCCTGTAGCGCTTTAGGGACTTCCCTGCAGCACGTGTGCTAGACCCATAATTTTTTTTTTTTTTTTTTAAATCTCATCAGAAACAGATAAAGTGACGAGTGCCTTAAAAAATAACGGATATTGCACTAAGAATATTTAACGTTCATTTAATCGCTTTAAAAACCTGGCTACCAGATAAGATAGTAATCAGTATCCACCAGTAGATAGTGACTACAGACAAAATAGGCAAATTACTTAAAAGATCCAACATTCACACAATCTTCAACGCTTGTAAGAAAACTGGACAATGCTCGAGATCACCAACTGATATAATTCTTTACAAAAAGATGTCTATAAAATTCATTGTATGTAGGAGGAACTTGAAAATCGATAGCAACTAGAATTAAGGAACATAAACGTTGTATTAAAAAGAAAAAAATTATACCATAGAAGCCGAATATCAACACTGTACAGGTCATGCCATCAATGTAAGAGAAACCAACTTCTTACTTCTGTTTTTTAATTTTTACAAAACGCAACTTTAGAGAGTTAATCGACATTTACAAACACCCTAACAACATTAATAAAAACTCGGGTTACGGTCTACATCACACGTGGAAAACGATCATACTTCTTCGAGCTCATTTAGTGTGCTAATTTCAAAGAGTAAAGATCCCTAAAGATGCCTCGTGTCATAGTAGGGGAAGCGTCGGAATGTCACTCCAATTTGATACGGTCTAATCCCAAGAACCAAGGCCGTGAAAGTTTCCGTTCCATACAGTAACAACAGATAATTTAAGGATAATAAAATATGATTGTGATAGGAAATCGATAGACGTACATGAAAGTATGAAAAGTATAAAATGTAAAAATAGTCTAAATAAGGAGCTAGAACCTATTCCACACAGTTCTCTGCACAACTTACTTGACCGAAACTAAACCTCCTCAGTCTGGTCGACTTGAATAATTTGCAATTTTAGTATAGTATATTTTTTAATCTCAGATTTAATCAATCACAGCTCGTAATAATGCTAAACATGGTGAGCGAAACGGGCGTCGAGTGCAAAAATATGTTTGGTGTAGTGCTGATAAGTGTTGTGTAGAATCTAGCATTTATTTTTAATGTGCCGTATAGTTAACGTGACCATACGCCCCCTTCTGAACGGGACAATCCCTTTTTAGGCAATATATCCCATTGTCCTCAACGAAATTGTCG
>JAHKBH010002813.1:0-14673 GCA_019049505.1 Pachyrhynchus sulphureomaculatus
CCCGCTTTTTGCGGCGTCTTTTTGTACCCTGTGAAAATTGTTTTTCCCACGCTTGGGCGCAATTTTCTTGCAACCTCTTTTTTAATTTCTGATAATGAATTGAGTGAATCCTGATTTTAAAAGAACTAGAGAAATTAATCACACACTAGCTCAGTTTTCCTTGGTAGAGAGATAAGGGTAAGAGATAATTTTTGTACGTCTTTTTGGAATTATTTTTTTATTTTTAAAAGGCCTCAGCTGTACGACTTTTGGGCACATTCATTTTAAAATAGAAAGGATCTAACTTCAGCTAAAAAAATGAAAAAATACTGAAAGGGTGTACAGTTGTTAAATAAAAAAACAGTTTGGTACAGCCGTCATTATCCTGAAAAGTAAGATAGGTATTCAGTGAGACACTAGCTTTAATCAACAAAAAGAAAATTTATTCATGATTTTAAAATAAAAGTTCTAACCTTTGTGGTTTTAAGGATTACAAAAAAAATGCTAGCCTAACAGGTAGTTATTATTATTAGAGTCTCCAAATCAGACATTTTACTTCTAAAACCTGACTACACCCGAAATCGAAGAATCGTGATTTTCACTTCACGTTTTGTCAGTTCAAATTGCTGTAAAAACACTTATTTGCGGGAATAGGTCTATTGAGGAATGTTCTGGTAACTTACTGTTTTCATATGGGCTTCTAGGCCTTCGATGGAACACAAAGCCGATTTCACACTTTTGAGAAGAGCCTGCTTTGGCTACCCCATGTAGAAAACACTCAGAGCCCACTACGGCTTTACGTAAAAAAAAACTCGTGCTTTACTTGGCTCTCGTAAACATTGTCATGAGCCTCTACTGCGGCTCGGTCGAAGTAAGCTTGGCTGCGGCTCGGTGATCGTCAGCCTTCACGGCGGCTTGATGGAAATTAGCCTAGATTCCTGTCCTCCGGACCCTTAAATAAGCCGTGGGCACTCTCTCGGTAATATGGCTACGCCGGAACCAAAACTCCGGATACAAATATTTGACCAATCCCGGCGTACCACAAATTCGATGGATTCGGTCGGCAACCCGCACTGCACACTGTACCACGCGGCTAGAAAATTCCAGAGTAATACACTGCTCGATACAAAAATGGAAAGAAATACATTATTAAGAGAAAAATCAGTAACATTATATGGTCTTAAAATCTAGGAAAAAATGAATGTTACAATATATATATATATATATATATATATATATATATATATATATATATATATATATATATATATACGTATATATATATATATATATATATATATATATATATATATATATATACATATATATATATATATATATATATATATATACGTATATATATATATATATATATATATATATATATATATATATATATATATATTGTAACATTCATTTTTTCCTGGATTTTAAGACCATGCAATGTTACTGATTTTTCACTTCGAATTGTATTTATTTTTATTTTAAAACATCGACCGGTATATTAAACAAAAGTTTCAGGACATTCAGTATATACTGTGTGGTGCGGGTTGCTGATCGAACCTACCGCCAGGCCGCGATTGGCGAAATGTTTGACCCGGAGTTTTGATTGGAGCGTCCGGATATTACCGGCAAAAATCGCACGATTATTTAAGGGCCTGAGAAACTACCAGCAAGGCTTTTTTTCGATCGAGCCGCAGACCAGGCAGTACCGTCTAGCCGAGAGGCTATTTTCCATCTAGCCGAAGTAGGCTAATTTTCTTCAGAAGCCGCTAAGTAAAAGTACCAGTTTCGACAATAAAAGCTGTAGTGAGCTTTCTAAGTGTTAAGAAAAAGTGTGAAATCGGGCGAAGTCCATCACAGCAGGACTGAAAAACAGTAAGTCAACAAAACTCCCTCCAATAGACTTATTTGAGAGTAGTGCATTAACAGCAACGTATAACAGACAAAAAAGTGAAGTGTAAAACACGATGTCTCGCCTTCGGGGGTTGTAAAAGTTTAAAGTTTAAATGTAACAACTACTATTTAGGCTAGAATTTTTTGGTATAACTGTAAAGGTTAGAACTTTTTATTTTCATTTTAAAAAACATGAATAAATTCTTTTTTTGTTGATTAAAGCTAGTGTCTCACTGAATATTTATTTTTCTTTTCAGGATCAGTTGTGCTAGACTAATTTCTTTTTAGTAATATCCATAAAACACTTCAGTTTTTTTTTCTCATTTTTCTTAGCTGAAGTTAAACCGTTTCTATTTTAAAAATGAGTGGTGCCCAAAAAAAAGTCGTACAACTGAGGTTTCTTTAAAAATAGAATTAAATTCCAAAAAGACGTACAAAAATTATCTCTCTTACCCATATCTCTCTACCAAGGAAAAACTGAGCTAGTATTTCTTTAATTTCTTTAGTTCTTTTAAAATCAGGTCTCACTCAATTCATTATCAGAAATTAAAGCGGGGCTGCAAGAAAATTGTGCTCAAGCTTGGGGCGTCCAGTATTTAAAAATGTTACAAAATGACGCAGTCTACATGGGGCGAAAAATAAAGCAAAATTAGCACACCTTACAAAATTGCGCTCAAGCGTGGGACAAACAACTTCTCACAGGGTACGGAAAAAGATGCCTCAAACTAAGAACAATTTTTCATAAGCAACAAAAATAGCGCTGTCAACGCGGGGCTTTTGGAATTTTATTTTTTAAAAAAGGGTTCAGTGTACTAGCTTTCGGAACAAAATAAAAGCTCTAACTTTGCAGATATTTTTATTTCATAATACTTATTAAACGAAACTACACTATAGCAGTAAGACAAAAGCAGGAAATTTGTGGAATTTTTTTATTTCAATTTATCTGATATAGATATTTGAATTTTGTTGTCGACTCTAAGATAAGAGATTCCTACTTTTTTCTTAACAGCTAGCTTTAGAGTTCAGATTAGCAGATGTGCTGGTTTACTTTAATTTTTTGCAGTAGATTTATTTTACGGTAAACCGAACAAAAAAACTGTTCTTTTTTCTCACCTATATTTTGCATGAATATTAAAAATACTTTGCTGATAGACGAAACGATATTTGGAGATTTTTTATAGGAAATTCTTAAGATATTAGTAAAAGAATTTTAATAGAAGGCAATACTTAGAAATTTTTTTTGAAATTGTCGAAGATTTTTTTAAATGTATAGTAAAGAAGTTTACATATTTTAAGTGCCTTACATATTTTTTATTTAGACTATTGGGAGCACAGGAGAAATATTTTTATGATTTTTTAAAACAATTCTTTTAAATTGTATTCATTTATTATGGAAGCCTTTAATTTTAAAAGTCAATCACTACTGGAGTATGAATTAGACTATGAACTGAAAAGCCGTCGTATTTTCTCAGAACGTCCGGTCGCGGATAAAAGAAAGATTCTAACGAGGATCTTAAGTAAAGAAATACTCCAATAAATCAGATTGGACTAAATAGTTACAAAAAGTTTCTGATTTTTTTAAGTCTAATAAAAATTCTCCTTCTTAAGTTAGAACTCCTGCTTCTCCAAATGGTCACATATCTCCTTTATTCGTGCATGAATATTTAGATAATAGACCGCATATAAAGATAGATCTATTAGGTGCCCATTTCTCGGCTTTACTTGACTCTGGTGCAAATGCCTCCGTTTTAGGTCAGAATGGTATAAAAATTTTAAGTCGTTTAAGTATAAAAATATGCCACGTCAAAAATAGAAGTGTTACCACTGCAGATGGCAGCCGTCTAAAAGTTTTAGGTACGGTTGAGTTGCCGCTAGCCTGCAATGGTCATTATTTAGTAATTTCTGCTTTAGTAGTACCTTCTCTATCACATACTTTGGTTCTAGGATGTGATTTTGCACAAAAATTCGGAATTTTAGTAAATTTTAAAAATAATTCGTGGTAGCCACAGTCCCTAGAAGTCAATTCTCAAACAAGTTTTAAAGATTGTTATTCAGAAAGTTCTTTTGAAAACCTTTTCTCGCGTCTATGTACCCTAGATGATCTCTCGCGGACGGAACGTTTAAAAGCAGAAAAAGTAATAAGCTCTTTCAATGAAATAAGTAGTAAAGATAGGTTAGGCCGAACGAATAAAATCAAGATGTCTATAGATACGGCTGATGCCAGTCCTGTAAAGACAAGGCCCTTCGCCATGTCTCCTTATATGTCAAAAGTATTAAATAAAGAGTTAGACGAAATGTTGAAACTCGGAGTGATTGAAGAATCAAACAGTCCTTGGTGTTCTCCAATCTTATTGGTGAAAAAGGCCGATGGACAGTATCGTCTGTGCTTTGACGGAAGAAAGCTCAACGAGGTCAGCAAATTTGATAACTACCCATTACCGAACATCGACAGAATTTTGACATCACTCAGGAATGCTAAGTATGTATCTTCGATAGACCTTAGAAAGGCTTTCTGGCAAATTCCTTTAGACAAATCCTCTAAAGAAAAGACCGCTTTTGCAGTAGTAGGCCGAGGTCTATTTCAGTTCGTCACTATGCCGTTTGGTCTAAAGAACGCTGCTCAAACTCAGCAACGGTTAGTAGACGCTATATTTGGTCCGAAATATGAGCCACATATTTTTACCTATCTTGATGATAATTTAGTAACATCGGAAGACTTCGAATCGCATATTCGCTTACTTAAGGAAGTAAAAGATAAATTGAAAGAGGCCGGACTGACGATAAATTTGAGCAAATGTGATTTTTTCAAAACTTCTCTAAAGTTTTTAGGCTATATTGTAGGCTCAAATTCCTTGCGTACCGATCCGGATAAAGTAGCAAGCATGGTTAATTATGCGAGACCTACTAATACTACGGAAGTTAAGCGCTTCGTAGGAATGTGTTCATGGTATAGACGTTTTATCGAGAATTTTTCTACCCTGTTGTCGCCTATTAATGATCTTTTGAAAGGACGAAAAAAAGGACAATCGATAGATTGGACAAAGGCAGCCGAAGAATCTTTTATAAAGATTAAAGAACTATTGGTTTCAGCTCCCATTTTATCCCAACCAGACTTTTCCCAACAGTTTTATATTTCTAGTGATGCTTCTAATACTGGTTTAGGGGGCGTCCTAACACAGAAAATCAATGGTGAGGAAAGGGTGATAGCGTATGCCAGTAGAACTTTATCAAAGGCTGAACGTAACTATTCGGTTGTTGAAAAAGAATGTTTAGCAGTACTCTTTAACATCGAAAAGTTTCGACCTTACATAGAAGGTGTTCCTTTCACGGTCATAACAGATCATTATAGTTTATTGTGGCTTAATTCTATTAAAAACCCTAGTGGCAAACTAGCGCGTTGGGCGATTAGGCTGAGACAACATACATTTAATTTAATTTGGCCAAAATGCGTTTTGATATCTTAAAGTTTGTGAGGACTTGTGAAGTATGTGGAGCGCAGAAATCTCCAAATACACTACCTATGGGACTGATGGGAAAGAGAGAAAACGGTTAACTACCCTTTCCAAGTCATAGCAGCTGATCTAGTAGGTCCATTTCCACGTTCAAAACAAGGAAATAAATGACTTTTCGTAATTTCTTGCTGGTTAACAAAGTATACCGTGTTATTTCCTTTGAAAAGCTCTAAAGCCGAATGCTTTTTGAAAATTTTAGAAAACGATATTTTTCTAATCCACAGAGTTTCATCGCTTTCGATATGCGATAACGGTACTCAGTTTACTTCTGAGTGTCTTAAGAGCTTAAGTGAGACATATAGTTTTAACATACGTTTCAATCCCGTGTGCCCTCTACAATATAATTTCGTTCAAAGTAATATTCGTTGATTCACGTGATAATTCGGGATAAAGGAATTTCAAAGATTCAAACACGAAGTAACCGGGGTTTACACCGTCTTTCTTAGTTTACGGCAGACAGATACCTCTATCTGGATCGTATTATAAAAATTTAGATTTGGATGTCAATGTTGACAGCGAAATAATTCCGGGTAACAGGGGTGAGTATGCCGAAAATTTAAAGGGTTTAAAAGATATTTTCACCGACGTGCGTAGTAAGATACATAAGGCTTATGAACGGAACAGTAAGTCTTACAACCTTAGAAAAAGAGATTTTTCCTTTAAGATAGGTGATCACGTTTGGCGAAAAAATAAAATTCTTTCCAGTGCAGCAGATAAATTCACATCTAAGTTGGTACCTAAGTATGTGCATTGCGTGATTAGAGAAAAGATTTCGGATTTAGTTTATGGTTTAGTTAATTTAGATGGGACTAAAGTAGGACGATGGCATATTAAAGACTTAAAACCATTCAATGAACCTAACCCTAATGAAAGTTTGTCAGAAGAAGAATAATTTATATTTACATTATCTTAATTGCTTAAATTTTTTTTGATGTTGCTCTGTAGAGGTGACGACCTCGTTTTTTTGCCTGTTATAAAAGTTGAGCTGAGGATAGCTTACTTTTATAGTTTTGTGCTAAGGTTTTGGGTATTGGCCATATCCCAAACTTAGGTTGATTGTGGTTGATGTTTAGCATCGACTCAGCTGTTGCGAGCTTGCGAAGGAGTCACACTCAGGATATATCATAAGACTGGTATGTCGGTGGTCGCGGGATTTGATTTGCTTATGACCCCAAATAATATCCAGTTCTCGACACTTGGAAGCGAAATTTTGATTAGAGGCAATCCAAGGTGATCTTGAGTTAGGACAAGCGCAAGATGTAGCTCGTGTAGTATGATGTTGAGTCAAAAAAATTTTTTTACGAGCAATTTCAAAGTTTGTTACCCGAGTGGGTGTATTTTTATTACCTTAATGGTATATGTTGGGTGCAATTAAGAGTAAATTGATTTTGGTTTATCCAGTAAGTCTAAGACTTGGATTATTTTGATTTAGATCTTCTTCTGAATTGACAAACTGAGGGTATTTTTCTATTTTTTTTCAGAGCCGTTTAAACGTTACCTTTGAGTCACAAATTTTTTAAAATTTTTTTTGCATGGACTCATAGGCGTATGTTGAGTTTTTTCGGTTTACTATCAGATTGATAGAAAATTGAAGTTCTGCAGGAGAACTAAAGGCTGATCATTTACAGGAGATGAGAGCAGAGTAAGACAGTCGTTTCACAAAGAAATGATCAAAATCTGATACCGAGATGAGAACCTTGTCAAGAGAGGCTAAGCGCAGTGAAGGAAGATTCCTAACCGAATTTTTAGATTTCCAAGAGGTAATCTAGAAGTTTGGGCTGACAGAAAACGGTTATGCCTGATACCTGTAGCAGTTTCTTCTAGAGGCTATTGTTCAGGGAGACGATTAACACCATGATCGAATATTTTAGCTGTCAACGATGTTTTCTTCTTGTTTCTGATTAAGCTGGGAAAGCTCTTGTCGTCTTCAAAAGTTTTGTTGCGTTGCCACCGGAAAATTGAGCAATTTTTGTTTCATGTAGCCTTTTTAAGCTCATTTTCGTTTTTTTAAAATTTCGTTAGAAGCTTGGTTAAGTCAACCTTGTAAACCTTTTAGGTTGTATCCCATGAGTTATCTGTTTTTACAGGCTGTGATGCACCGGGTGCTAACAGATGCCGTTACGACGTTTGGCAGGGAGTTAGTCTTCCTGAGGAACAGACTGATTGGAAGGGTAGTCTATGGGGGGTGAACGTTTGACCTTTGGGACCTTTAGAGGTTTTGTTACCCAATGGTTATTTCTATTTGAACCAAAGGAGAGCCTAGCTACTGTAGTCGACCTCAGCTCCAATTAGCCTATTAGTGGTGACAGGCTGTTGGCAGTAGTGTGTTTCGGAACACCCTAATGATTAATTTTTTTTGACTTATGGTGGTGTGGTAGACACCGTTTTAGTTTAGTGGATGCTATAATCTACTCCCTTTTGTTGGTGGACTCCAGGGTCACCATTTCTGTATTTTATTGTCTCCACCATTCAGTATATCGTGGTGAGGTGTTTGTCTCCTGTTATGTGGGATGGATTGAATGTTTTTCGTTGTTGTTCTAGGGCGAGACCAGTACACGAGGGTTCTTCATGCAACTTGAAGAGGCGCAATGCTGGTTAAGTTTTATATTTCAGTGTAGCCACCCTGAAGAATGACGGAGGGCGTTTCTTCTGGCTCATGTTTCTAGGCAGATTTGTCACTTTGGTGCGATGTGCCGAAGATTTGATTAGCTTTTGCTAAGAGCTTTCACCTAGCTCAGTATGGAGTTATCATAACCAAGAGTTTGGGATTTGAACTCCTGTATATATTTCTGTATATATTTCAGTGTATGTTGGTTGCCTGAGGGCATGTGCTCAAAATGCGAGATTTTGAGTCGTTTTGTTTATGGACTCCCATATATAGGATTATGACTTTAGGGAGGTCCTATTTCGAGACTTGCTGTCTCACATAGTTGTGCTGGGAATGTTTCCTTGAATGTTAGTCGCGCGCGGACTAATCATTCTGTTCTTAGTGAACATTGCTTTTTGAAGCAGGATCATTCAGTTTGGTGAATTTCAGCTTTTATAGCTATTCACTGTGTTTAGGGTGAATTTTAGCTTTTATAGCTATTCACTGTGCCTATAGTGATATTGTTAGCTTTTATAGCTGCTCACTATGTTAAAGGCGAGATTGTTCTTTTAGAACGCAGACTTTGTGTAGTCGAGGACTACTTACAGAGTGTTTTCTTGGCGAGGAGCCGAGGTTTTTTCTGGCGATATACCAGAATGTTTTCTTGGCGAGGAGCCGAGGTTTTTTCTGGCGATATACCAGAGTGTTTTGTTGGCGATAAGCTGACGTGTTTTCTGGCGATATACCAGAATGTTTTCTTGGCGAGGAGCCGAGTTTTTTCTGGCGATACCAGAGTGTTTTGTTGGCGATGAGCTGACGTGTTTTCTGGCGATCAACCAGAGCGTTTTCCCTAGCGACTTTAGCATGTCTAGATGTCTTAGGACGTCGACATTGCGATATAGAGTGCGATTATTTTCTGAGTGCGACTAGTAGTGATACTAGATTTAGGATGTCCTCTTAGCGATGAGCTAGAGCATGGATAGCGATTTTTCCCGAGCGTTTGTCTGGATATTTATCCAGATATATTTTTTTTGGCCTAGTGCTAATTGGTCTGACAAGACTTTTTCTTTTTAGTGTAAGTGTTTGCACTAGAATCATTTTTTTATTTTTTTTCTGTATTTAAGAATTTTTATAAATTTCTTTTGCTGAAATAGAAAATTTTCAGACAATCCTTAAAATATCTTAAGGCAGGTGTTCATATTTTATTTCAGTTCACTTTTTTTTTTGATTTAGACAAGAGTCTAGACAGTTATTTTTTTGTTTTGGTAACAATAACAGAGCTGATTCTTTTATATAAGAAGACCGCGATTGTTACTTTGAACAGGTATTTCTTATGTTCATGCAAGGATTTTTATTTGCTTTTTGAAGTACTTAACCCTAGTGCTTAATTAAGTTAGGTCTAGTTATAAGATTCTTGTGTACTTGCAAAAATTTTCATTTGGTTTTCATTGTACTTAATATTAGTGCTTAATAGAATTAAGTCTAGTAGTAAGGACCGAAGTTTGTAATTTTGTTTTAAGTTCTGACCTTAGTATTAAGTGATAGTGTACCACTGTGTACCTTTTCATCAGTAGCCTTAGTTTAATAGACTAGTGTAGTCTATTTCTTTTTGGAAGGGGGTAAATGTAACATTCATTTTTTCCTGGATTTTAAGACCATGCAATGTTACTGATTTTTCACTTCGAATTGTATTTATTTTTATTTTAAAACATCGACCGGTATATTAAACAAAAGTTTCAGGACATTCAGTATATACTGTGTGGTGCGGGTTGCTGATCGAACCTACCGCCAGGCCGCGATTGGCGAAATGTTTGACCCGGAGTTTTGATTGGAGCGTCCGGATATTACCGGCAAAAATCGCACGATTATTTAAGGGCCTGAGAAACTACCAGCAAGGCTTTTTTTCGATCGAGCCGCAGACCAGGCAGTACCGTCTAGCCGAGAGGCTATTTTCCATCTAGCCGAAGTAGGCTAATTTTCTTCAGAAGCCGCTAAGTAAAAGTACCAGTTTCGACAATAAAAGCTGTAGTGAGCTTTCTAAGTGTTAAGAAAAAGTGTGAAATCGGGCGAAGTCCATCACAGCAGGACTGAAAAACAGTAAGTCAACAAAACTCCCTCCAATAGACTTATTTGAGAGTAGTGCATTAACAGCAACGTATAACAGACAAAAAAGTGAAGTGTAAAACACGATGTCTCGCCTTCGGGGGTTGTAAAAGTTTAAAGTTTAAATGTAACAACTACTATTTAGGCTAGAATTTTTTGGTATAACTGTAAAGGTTAGAACTTTTTATTTTCATTTTAAAAACATGAATAAATTCTTTTTTTGTTGATTAAAGCTAGTGTCTCACTGAATATTTATTTTTCTTTTCAGGATCAGTTGTGCTAGACTAATTTCTTTTTAGTAATATCCATAAAACACTTCAGTTTTTTCTCATTTTTCTTAGCTGAAGTTAAACCGTTTCTATTTTAAAAATGAGTGGTGCCCAAAAAAAAGTCGTACAACTGAGGTTTCTTTAAAAATAGAATTAAATTCCAAAAAGACGTACAAAAATTATCTCTTACCCATATCTCTCTACCAAGGAAAACTGAGCTAGTATTTCTTTAATTTCTTTAGTTCTTTTAAAATCAGGTCTCACTCAATTCATTATCAGAAATTAAAGCGGGGCTGCAAGAAAATTGTGCTCAAGCTTGGGGCGTCCAGTATTTAAAAATGTTACAAAATGACGCAGTCTACATGGGGCGAAAAATAAAGCAAAATTAGCACACCTTACAAAATTGCGCTCAAGCGTGGGACAAACAACTTCTCACAGGGTACGGAAAAAGATGCCTCAAACTAAGAACAATTTTTCATAAGCTACAATATATATATATATATATATATATATATATATGTACGTATATATATATAAGTATATATATATACGTATATATATACGTATATATATATATACAGTAATACCCCGCTTAGCGCGACCCCGTTACGCGCGGTTTCACTATAACGCGAATTTCAAATTTCGCGCTCATGTAGTCATTAACTTCTCTATGGTCGCGGGGGGATCCCCGCTTTCTCTGAATATTCTCTTTGAAGAATTGGGAATTCCCTGTCCTTCGACTTTGTTCTATGGGGATTTCCTCGTTCGTTTCGTGTGTTCATTTGTTCCGTAATGTTAGTTCGGTCGGCTGGCAGTTTTGTTTTAATATTTATTGGAGATACATACATACATAATTTAACCCTACGTTAAAAATGCCGCCTGTAAAGAAAAAAGAGCGTAAAAGCGTCACTTTGGAATTGAAGATGAAAGTGTTAAGAAGAATGGAAAATGGAGGCAAAGCAACAATTGTTGGGAGAGATTTTGGACTCTCAGAATCGACTGTGAGAACGATTTATAAAAATCGGGAAAAAATTAAAATCTCCAGCGAAGGTTCAACACCTATAAGTGCAACAAAACTTTCTCGTTCGAGATCATCCATCTTAGAAAGAATGGAGAAATTACTGTCAGTCTGGATCGAAGATTTGAATAAGAAGAACACACCACTAAGTCAAGATCTCATATGCACAAAAGCAAAATCTTTGTATGAGATGCTGAAAACAAAAGAAGGAGAAGGGAGTGCCACTCCGACTTTTGCTGCCAGCAGAGGCTGGTTCCATCGGTTCAAGCAGCGTTCTAATCTTCACAATATCCACATAACAGGCGAGGCGGCCAGCGCGGACATTCAAGCTGCAGCTGAGTTTCCAGACAAGTTTCAAGACTTCGTTAGACGAGAGAAAATTCCTGCTTGTCTCATCTTCAATGTTGATGAGACCGCACTTTACTGGAAAAAAATGCCATCTTGAACATTCATTTCTAAGGAAGAACGTCAAGCCAGTGGTTTCAAAGCTGCGAAAGATCGACTAACACTTCTGCTGGGTGGTAATGCCACTGGTGATTTCAAACTGAAACCTTTACTAGTGTACCATTCAGAAAAACACCCCGTGCAATGCGAGGCACAGACAAGACAAGTCTACCAGTTGTGTGGCGATCAAACAGAAAGGCGTGGGTTACACGGGAAATTTTTCAAGAATGGTATTCTAATAGCTTTTTTTGCCCATCAGTCAAATCATACTGTGACAGAAATGGGCTTGAACCTAAAGTTATATTACTCTTAGACAATGCCCCAGGACATCCAACCTCACTTGATACGCCCAGAGACTTAAAAGTGTACGTAAAGTTCCTTCCACCAAACACTACGTCAATATTACAACCTATGGACCAGGGAGCAATAGCAAACTTCAAAGCTTATTACCATCGCCGCACTTTTAGCCAACTAATTCATGAAACTGACGGGGAAGGAAGACAGTCTATGCGAGAGTGGTGGAAGTCATACAACATTATGAAGTCTATTCACAACATAGAAGAGGCTTGGAAGGAAGTTAAAATGAGTTGTATGAATGGGGTGTGGCGTAATCTTTGGCCAGATGTAGTGGAAGCACCTAGAAGAATTGTCCAGATGCAGAGACAAGTGCTTGAAGACATTGCTGCAATGATTGAGGGGTCTGAACTTGAAGATGTCACGGTAGAAGATCTCGTAGAACTTGTAGCAACGCACGACGATCCTATTAGCAATGAAGATCTGATCGAGTTACAGAATAATCCTATCTACGATGAGGAAGAACAAGTAGAAGAGAAAGTTTTATCTTCAGGGGAAATACAAAATGCACTTTCAAAAATTTATTCAGGTTTGGACATATTGCAGAGTATAGACAATAATGATGACCGTGTCTTGACCGTGTGTCAAACAATTAAAAACAGTGTTGGGTGTTATGAACGTATTTTACAAGAACGTAAACAAAACGTTACCCAAAAGACAATAGATGTATTTTTCCGTAAAAAATAAGAGTATGTATTGCATAAAGTGTTCTTAGAATTAAAGTGATTGATTAAAATGATTTGTATTTTTTTGTATTAAATTTTGACTATGTTTAATCATAAACCTCGATATACGCGAATTTCAGTTAACGCGATTTTTTTCGGAACGTATCCCTCGCGTAAAGCGGGGTATTACTGTATATATATATATATATATATATATATATATATATATATATATATATATATATATATATATATATATATATATATATATACGTATATATAGTATATATATATATATATATACGTATATATATATATATATATATATATATATATATATATATATATATATATATATATATATATATATATATATATATACGTATATATATATATATATATATATATATATATATATATATATATATATATATATACGTATATATATATATATATATATATATATATATACGTATATATATATATATATATATATATATATATATATATATATATATATATATATATATATATATATATATATACGTATATATATATATATATATATATATATATATATATATATATATACGTATATATATATATATATATATATATATATATATATATATATGTATATATATATATATATATATATATATTATATATATATATTATATATACGTATATATATATATATATACGTATATACATATATACGTATATATATATATATATATATATATATATATATATATATATATATATATATATATATATATATATATATATATATTACTGTCAGAAAGTATTTGCCCACCCAGAAATTTCAAAGTAACTATAGAGGTTTTCACGGATGGTAGAATGTAATATATTAAAATTCCTGATTTTAATCCGTTCGTCTAACAATGAATTTGAACGACGTTACGAGCACATCAAGAAAAGGGAGGCTTTTTTCTTCTTCTACTTCCAAAGTGAACTGTATCTGGTGGTAGATTCTATTTAAATAGGTCAGGAAGTCGTCTAATTCTTTTCGTCCATGGGGCCAAATTATAAAGATGTCATCGTTATATCGTTTCCAGAGTTTGGATTTGAGTGGTGAGTTTTTTAAATGCCTCTGTTTCAAAATACATCATATAGAGATTGGCTATTACTGGTGAATGGGAAGATCCCATGGACGCTCCATCTGTTTGTTTGCATATCTGACTGAGGAAGACAAAGCAGGTATTTTTTAGACATGAGCTGGGAAATGCTCGTTCATTGCTATTTTATCTAGTACTTCATCCAATGGAATACTGGGGTAAAGTAACACCTAGACTTACCAGAATATCATTTTCCTCTAGTTCAAAATCTCTGATTATGTTCGTGAGGTGTTCGGAGTTTTTTGACGTATGACTCGGCACTTTCAACGGTTGGTTGCATGATCTTTGACAGATGCTTTTCTAAGTTTTGTGTAGGTGAGGCCACCGCGCTAACAAGGTCTAAGGGGGCTATTGAGCTTGTGTATCTTTGTGGATTAGTATGTCGCGTATCTTTTCCTCTGATGTTGTCTAGCTTCTTTTTTAGTTTTTCGGTTTTAAAGTTAGTATCGGATTCTGCCCACCAGAATGAGAGTTTGTCAATATCAAAATATAGTATATAGTGAATATGGATGCTTAGTTGTAGATGTAGGTAGAAGGTTTCTTTCTCTATGATGGCGATCTGTCTTCGTTTTTTCCGAATTTGTTCTTGTAGAAGCGCTTGGCCGGCTCTTTTTAAGATGGAAGTTGCATTTTTTGTTTTAAGGTGGTATGATAATCTGGTACATGTTGGAAGGAAGTTGTCGATCCGGCACTTTATCAAGAAG
>JAHKBH010002817.1:0-2500 GCA_019049505.1 Pachyrhynchus sulphureomaculatus
TAGGTGACATAAGGAATAAGCAGTGACTATAATAGTGAATCAAGTCGGACAAAGTTTGCCGCTAGCGCGTTCTCTTGCAATACACTGCTTAAAGCATTAAATATGAAACAATATCATGTAGCAAAGAATATAATATATATAAATGCAATGTCTCTCTGTCTGTCTGTCCATTAGCGCGATTATCACGCGAGAACCACTTATCCGATTTACGTGTTTTTATAAATTTATACATATGTTCTATATAATTTGATATAAGCCTAAATAATGGGAGATAAGGTGAGATAATGGGAGATAAGGAGAAATAATGGGAGATAAGTTGAAATAAGCCTCGATAATGGGAGATAAGGTAACATAATGGGAGATAAGTATAAATAATGGGAGATAAGGAGAAATAATGGAAGATAAGCAGAGATAAGTTTAGATAATGGGAGTTATGGTGAGATAATGGGAGATAAGAAGAAATAATTGGAGATAAGGGGAAATATTGCGAGATAAGTCGAAATAAACCTAGATAATGGGAAATAAGATGAGATAATGGGAGATAAGGAGAAATAATGGGAGATAAGGAGAAATAATAGGAGATGAGCAGAGAGGAGCCTAGATAACGGAAATTATGTAGTGATAATGGGAGATAAGGAGAAATAATGGGAGATAATTTATTACGTTGGGTAACATAAGGAATAAGCAGTGACGATAGTAGTGAATCAAGTCTACGCGAGCGGAGCCGCGGGCCCTGCTAGTATACCAATAAAATAAATGATCTACTTAATGACAATGAAACATATAAACCAATTAAAAGAGATCCAACCAATGTATATCAAAAACAAAACAATCAATTAATAGACAAATGGGAAAAAAAAAAGCAATATATTTCACCTGAAATAGCCAACACATTAAAAATCAGAAATGCTATTCCCCCAAAAATTTATGGCCTCCCAAAACTACATAAAGAAAATAAACCCGTAAGACCAATAATTTCGTGTCCAATTTAATAGTTTATCCAAATATCTTAAAAACATTCTTAATAATGTACTTTACAAAAATAATTACTATATTAAAGACTTATTCCAATTCAAAGAAAAAATAACAAATGTGGAACTCCCAGATGACTACATACTAATATCACTGGATGTATCACTGTATACCAGTATACCACTGAACCTAGCAAGCAATATCATCAAAAAAAAATTGAACGAGATCAAACTATTTACTGATATACCAATAAATGTTTTTGTTGACGCAGTCGAACTGGTTCTGAATTCAACATACTTTCAATACGAAGATAAATTATTCCGTCAAATAAACGGTTGCGCAATAGGTTCTTCTATTTCTAGCGTCATTGCACAAATAGTGATGGAAGACCTAGAATCTGAAATTATCTCAAATATAAAATTTGAAATTCCATTTTTCTTCAGGTATGTTGATGATTGCATAACAGCCATTCCAAAAGACCAAGTAAATTATTTCCTAAATAAATTTAATAATTATCACCAAAAAATACAATCTCAGTAGAAGTTAGAACAGAACAATAAAATAAATTATCTCGATTTAACATTAATTCACATAAATAAAAACATAAAAACATCTTGGTATACAAAAAAAAACACTTAATTTATAATTCTAACCATTCGTTAAAACATAGGAAATCTGTCGTAATAGGATTGACAGACCGTGCAATCTCCTTATCAGATCCAGAATATCGAGAAGACCCAATAAACAAAGCCAAAAACGCTTTAATGTTAAACAAATACCCGTTATCTCTAATCAAAAAGATTTTTAAAAAGCGCATTCATAAATTTTACAATTCTACCGAAACAGCAAACCACAAACAGAAGGACACTAAAAAATATATTGTTTTACCATATCTAAATGAATTCTCACATCAAATTGAAAAACTTTTCAAAAGATACAATTTGAACATCGCTCATAAAGCCTATAACCTCCTGAGTAACAACTTTTCAAAATTAAAAGCACCAACACCAAAAAAACAAAAAAGTAACATTGTTTACGAAATCCCATGTAATGATTGTAGTGGAATATACATTGGACAAACCAGTCAATATTTGGAAAACCGTATAAAAGGCCACAAGTACGATAAAAATAACGTAACTTTATTAAATAAACATGAAAAAGAAAAAAAAACACATTTAATTACGAAAGCACAAAAATCTTAAGTTCCGAAAATCATACTAAAAAAAGAGAACTCTTAGAATCCATCCTTATCCACAAAAACCAAAATTCCATAAACGATAAAAAAGAAATTAACAATCTGAATCGAATATATTTTTCAGTTCTTTAAAGTATAATGATAAAAGTAACACAGTTATAATAATTTTTAAATGTGTGTAGAGTTTTAAAATGTAAAAAGTGTGTTGTGTATATGACCCTTGTAATGTTTTGATTTTTGACAAGAAAATAAAAATCTTTTAAGGCCTACATCCTAAGGTAAGCCAAATTATAACATTGTTATTGCATAGGTAATCATGGTTTGGTTTTTTAG
>JAHKBH010002817.1:7500-10033 GCA_019049505.1 Pachyrhynchus sulphureomaculatus
TCCACGAATCCGTTCAACTACAAGCAGAAGGTTCGATTTGTCAAAATAAAATTGATTTTTTTTTTATCATTCTTACTGCATCCAAAAATATTACAATAGCCTTTAAAATTGATAGAGTTTTGGAATACTGTCAATAAAAACAAATTTGTGTTAATTTCAAAGCAGTTTGAACCAACCATAAAGTAAAGAATTGCTATTTCCTTAGTTTATGATACAAGTATCTATTTAATAATGCAATATTTCAAAAATTTCAGTAATAAAAAAGAATTTTAATTTTTCAGGTCCTATTTGTCATCTCTATGACCCGAGCAAAGAGCGCTTCAGCAGAATGAGCCTTGTCAATCAATGTGATGATGAACAAATTAGAGCAGCATTCGCTTATCAGGCTAGAAGTCGTAGTAGTTTACATAATGTTAAAATACTCTCAGCAAGAAATATCATTAGGGATAAAAATTGAGGCAGCTACCAAAGGCACTAACAAAGACGATACTGATAGTAACTAACTGTATTTAAGAGTAAGGCCGCTCCTGATTTGTCGGTACGGTATCGTTTTTCTCGGTGTGCTCAGTACCAATTGGGTAACAAAACATTCGAAAGCCTGTACCGACAAACCAGGGAGCGGCCTAATCATTAGTATTGTGTTTGTTTCTGTACAGCATTGTGAATGAAGCACTCGTTGTCTATACTTAGGAAGTAAGAAAAAATGTTAGGTCTATATGGCAAAAATACTAAGTTCATATATGTCCAGTCGTGGAGACCAAAGATATACATATAGTTGACATTTTAAACGCCAATAGGCGTTAGAACCTCGTGAATGTACTATAAAACTGTGAACCATGACTTTGACCACGGCCCTACATACGAGGGATTTCTGACAGAAAATGAATCTAAACGTAGAGGAAAAACCCATGGTGAAAACTTAACGGTTTTATTATTCAACATAATCTTCATCTATCCCAATGCATTTCCTATATCTTTCAGTTAATATTTCGATTTCTCTAAAAATTAAACTTTAAATAAAATCATTTCATCATGTGAACAAAACAACCTTACAATATTAAACGGACACTACTAGCATAGGGATATTCATAAATTTACGTGGAGACAAACAAGAGATTTAAAAAGTATTATCGACTATATGATAATACGACAGAGATCTAGATTAAAACTTCCTAGATGTAAGAGTCCAAAGAGGGGCTTCATGTCGGCAGCGACCACTACCTTGTGAAAGGAAAGATAACCTCACGAACAACACGGGGGAAAGCAAACTGGAAGATACAAGTACACAGCACATAACAAGTGAAACAACAATAAGATATAACACAGACAGCTTAGAAAATGAAAGTATCAGAAATCTATACAAGAGTAGACTGGACCAACAGATACAACGGACGGGATTTGTTAATATAGCAGAAGAATATAATTATAGCAGCCGCACTGGAAGCATTAGGGTACCAAGAGAAAAGGGAAAAAAACAGCAAAAAAACCATATTGGTGGGATGAAGAAATTAATACGAAATTGAAGAAAAACAGAAAAGCTATCACAAATACTTAAGTTCAAAGAGCACAAACGACAAAGTAAAAAACAAAGAATCCAAGCTAGAGTACGCAAAATGATTAGTGACAAAAAGAACAACAATGGGAAAAGACATGCTCAAGACTCAATACTTACATAGGAGGAAGAAAAAGCACAGAAAGCTGGAGACTTCTTAAAAATATGAGAACAGACAAATATGCTAACAGAAGATAGACCAGAGTTCAAAAGTACCCAACATGGAAACCCAAATATAGTTATACGAGGATCCCCAATAAGGATAACAACATCAGAAGTTAAACAAGTATGTAAAACGCTAAAAAATGGTAGGACCTCCAGGACCAGGAAACATCCCCGGAGAGATAGTAAAATACGGAATGGAAAAGCTATTAGCGCCTTTGAGGAACTTATTCCAAAGATGCATTAACACATCAGAAGTACCTGAGGAAATGGAAAATATCATACATATCAACAATTCATAAGAAAGGAGACAAAAATAATTGCGATAACTATAGGGGAAAATAACGGTTACAGGATCTATTAGTCGAATATACGGAAAAATACTTAAAATAGAATAGAAAAGGGAATACGCGGACGTAGAAGCTGAAGAACAGGCAGGCTTTAGAGCAGGAAGATCCACAATAGACCATCTCTTCTCACTGACACAAATCCTAGAAAGGAAACCGCATTTGATCAGGAAGTCCATGTCTTGTTTGTTGATTTCGAAAAAAAGGCCTACGACAGCGTGCCCTAATGAGATTGTGGAAAAACACTACAACAGAGTAATGTAAGCACCGAAATAATTAAAGCCGTAAAATCCTTATACCAAGATGCAAGAAGTAGTCATGAAAACCAAATATGGTATAACAACAGGGTTCCAGGTCACAAACGGTCTCAAACAGGGCTGCTGTTATATCCCCAACACTACTTAAAATCTATTTGGAGAGTGCCCATTGAAGAACTGGAAAAGGAAATGCAGCAGATTATGGGATTACCACT
>JAHKBH010002822.1:0-15000 GCA_019049505.1 Pachyrhynchus sulphureomaculatus
AAACACATTTTTTTCAATAATACGAACGGTCACGTTCTTACTTGACAGACTGTAACTGGAAAGTTGCCTTTTATTTTTCTGATTAACCAAAATTGACACAGTGGCAAATGCAGGTGCATACTTTAAAAACCGGTCAAGTGCAAGTTGAATTTGCGCAATTAGTGTTGGAATTGTTAACATAACATATAAACAGAAAATTATCTATCGGACTTCCTTTTAAAAAGCGTTCAGGGGCCCACGCTACAATTAAAATACCCGATGCACACCCAGTAATGAGCTATCAAACTTACGTTTAAAGAATCCATATCTTTGTGAAATTCCTCCTCCCAATGTCGTGGCAACGAAGCAAAAATAGCATTGTCCATAACTGTATCACCAAATTTTGAATCTAACCAATCTGATAGTGGGTCTTTACTTTCAATGATGAATTTTTGTTGAGCTTCTCCTATTCTGTTTATGTCGCCACTTTTAATTGCGTTTTCTAAATTTTCTATAGATTCGTGCAACCTTAAAAATTAAAATAAAAATATTTATCGACACTGTTTTTGTTGATATGTTTCAAAATAAACAGTACAGCTCCGTTTAATTAACTTTTAAGATTTTTAAATTTTAATTTGTAATTTTTGAAATTCACTTTGAACTGTAATGTTAGTCATTTATAGATTTAATGTGTTTTAATAAGAAAGCACAAATTAATGCTAACACTGAATTTCAATAAAACCCGTAAATTTCGAATCGACGGGCCCGCTAGTGTTCAAAATAAATAAAAAAATAACCGGTCAAGTGCAAGTTGAACTTGCGCAATTAGTGTTCCGTACGTTGATCGCTTTTAAAATACAAATTCTCGTTACGAAAGTATAAAATGATCAGCGACTTCACAAAACACATTTCAAATGAGTTTTCAACAAAGTTTTTTTCCGATCTTTAGTGAAAACTGATGGGCTTGAAATTTTTGTTTTTTTTTTATATACCAGACAAATTATTATTAAAGGTAATGTACTTGTGATAATTTTCGTTCAATCTACACCCTGTAGAGAATATTATAGAATTTTTTCAAAATTTTTTGATCAGTACTGTTCGACATAAGGTAAGGGGACAGCGATTTTTCGCACTTTTTTAAAAATAATACAAAGGGAATTGTGCACAAGTATTACATTTTATTTATTTATTTATATATATATATATATATATATATATATATATATATATATATATATATTTGAACTCGTCTTTTTACAAGCTTTCATTTGACACCTCACTCGATGTCCTGGTAAAAAAATTGTTCACTTCCGATTTCACCCCCCAAAAAGTAACCCCTTAAGTCAAAATTTAACTTTCAAAACTACACGGTTCTGATGAGGCCATCAATTCTTATATTAGTGCCAAATTTCTATTTTTTATGTCAAATTGTTTACAGACAAACAGACGGACGGACGGTGGGACACCGAAGTGATCTTATAAGTGTTCCGTATGGAACGATAACAAGCGAGCTGTCACCAATAAAGCTACAGATTGGATTCTTGGTCATTTTCAGCAAATTGGTAATATAAAGGAGAAAGTAGGAAACAGTACTGAGCCCTAAAGTACACCGGCGTTGATAGTAAAGATGTCAGTAAGATCCTTTGCTTACTTGCAAAAAATGATTTCTTAAAAACTAGAGAGTCATAAACGAAACTCTTCAGACATGCTCTAGCGGACCATTGAACTTTCAAATTGTCAGTATCGTTACGAGAAACATGTTGAGTTTTCTTATCTCAATAGTAAGATATTCAATTGCATTATACAGCGACATTTTTTTAAGTTTAAGTAATTCACTGTGATCATATTCTATATACCAACAAAAAATTTCAGTACTAAACTTAAGTTTTTTATGAGGAAGCCAAATATTGTAACAAAAGATTGGTTACTTGTCAAATTTGACAGTTTACAAAGCCAATTTGGATTTTTTAAATGACACCCGCTTATTGTTAAATAGCATTTTTCAGTCTGTTTACAAAAATATCTAACACTTAAAATTTATTTTCAGTTATCGATATACAGGGCATTTAAGATACTGAACTTAATTTTAAGTTAAGCAGCACAAATTTGAAAATATTGTTTTTTTCGAAAAATGGTGCACATTTGAAAAAAAATGTTCATTTTTTACCCAAAAAATTCACAAAAAAAACTGTTTATAAAAAAGGAAGTTTATATCCTACTAGTTTTTGACATATATTAATGAAATTTTTTTTTTTGTTCTAAGTTGAAATCTACGAAAGCAATCGTTTCGCTTATTTCAGGCCTCGCATAAAAGGTGAGTATTATGAAGCGGCCATTTTGTATTAAAAAGATAAAAAAATATATTTTTGCACACCTAAATATTTGTTTAATAAAGTACTTCAAATAAATTTTCGACTGCTTTTATTATACTCTTGAAAAATATCCCGAAATTAGCCTTTTTCCAGTGACTTGGAGTGGCCTTACCCTTAATTCAAAAGATAATTTTATATAAAAGACGTCACCCAGCATCAAATTTTTTTTAGAGATATAAAAAGTGTCAAAAATGAAAGTCAATGGATAGCAGAAGTCTTAACTTTCAAGTCAATTAAATCGAATCTAAGATTTAGATTCTTTTAGTGAATCTGGCTGTGAATGTCAAATATTACAAAAAATTGAGACAGAATACATAAAAAAATTATTTTATAATATTGCTTGCTGACAGTTTCCGAGATAAAATCCTAATAAAATGTTGTGTTTTATTGATTTTCTATTGTGATAAAGTTATTAACACTATAGATTTAATTATTCTATATTTAAAAATAAAAATGCTAAGAGCCTATATTAGATAAAAAGAAAATTGGTAAAAATTTACCCAGTACTATCCTTGCAAACACGTTGTTCTAAGATAAGCATATATTTTACTACAGAAAAATTATTTTATATTAAATATCCAATAACCTAACCAAAAACCATTTTCATAATACTATTGATGCTATACAATGAACTATAACACATATAAGTACAAAGTCACTCTTTTACCTCCCTTCTCCACCCCTTTGGTATATTATATGTTTTGTTATAAATGGTTACGCCTAACATTTGCTCATTACCCCATTCAAAAAACATGGAAAAATTCTCATAATACCATTGAAAGTATACACACATCTTTAATCTTTCCTTATTAGTATTGAAAGTATTAAAAAATAACTTTTCATATTCCTACAATTCAAGAACATTGAAAAGGCATGTAGCAAGACATATGTGAAGCAACTCCTCTAACCTTACCAGACCCCATTAGCCTCTTACATATTTTACTATAAATAATACACTTAAAATTTGTTAATTACATCAAAGAAAAAACCTGGAAAAACTTTCAAAATAGTATTATTAAAACTATACAATATTTAACGACTCCCGCATGGGTTAAAATAATGTATTTTTCGAATTCTTCGACTCCAAAGACCTGGAAAAGTACATACAACGTTGTATATAGAAAACAACCCCTGTAATCTCCTCCCCCACCCCTTTGACCCCTTTTATATTTTACCATAAATATCTATGCATAATATTTGTTTATTAGCTCAATAAAAAGACAGGAAAAATTACCATATTATTATTAAAAACTAAAAAAATTAATCATAGCTGGTACAAAACTGGCGGGTGAGTTTAAGGTTACTTTCGCTATCTCTAAAGTGTTTGACACTACTTTTAAACTGGAAACTATTTAGCGCCCGTCAATCTATTAAAAAAAGAGAAATCCAGTGCAACCTTTTCTACTATAATGCAAGTATGGAGCGTCAAATATAATGAACCGCCTCCGAGCACGCTAGCTAACCAAATTTCTAATCTTTAACATACTCGTATATAGACCTATTGAAGCTTATTGGCTAAACATAGAATAGGCAATATCAAGTGTTCTCACAGCTCCACAGCACCGCCATCACTGCAGAACGCTCTATACTGCCTGGCCTACGTTTAGCTGTTAAGATTCACTCAATTGGGGCGCGTCCTAAACTGGCACTTGGCGAGTGGGGACGTCAGGGAGAGGCACATTATTTTTGGCGCCTCATATCTTTTAAAGGAACATTACCCTTTCTCGGTACTTTTGAGAAAGTATCCTATTGGGAAGTATTATATTTCAATAAGATTCTATGAAAATTTCAGAGGACAATTTTAAATACTTTCGAAGTTATATACGATTATAGCGCCAAGTGTAAGACGGACTAAATCGACCACGCGGAGTACCAACTTACCTTTCGACCGTTTACAAAGGTTTTGCTCTACCTGCGTCGAACATCTGCTGCTACCTTTATGATTCTAAGAAAGATAGAGGCAGGTAAAAGGAGAGCAAAACTGTAGGTCCAAAGCAAACGGTACGCTAATCTGCTCAGTTCGAAAGGGCTAACATCACTTAGTAAACGTCTCGGCTAATATTGTGCAAAATGATTAAAAAATGGAAATTTAGTTCGAAGCGAGTGTGCAGACCACGTAAAAGACAGTTTTATGGTAATCAATTTTCAGATGAAAGTAATTCTAATTTTGCCAGTACATCTGCAGAAAAAAATTGTAAAAACTTCCGATATGAGGGCAAGCACTGATCCGAAAGTTTGTGATGGAGACGTAAAATCTTTCAAACGAGACGAAAGAGGAGTAGGTTTTAAGCTTTGTGTTGTGTGTGAATGCGGTGATACACTCATTGCCTCTAGCTCCAAAATTGGGAAATCATAGAAATTAATAATTAATTCATTTTTGTAATGAATGAACTCGGCTGTGGAATCGCTGAAGTGAACAATTTTTACAGCCTGATGTATTTAGGAACGAGCTTTTATGAAACAACTTATTATAAAATCAACGAAAATATTAAAATCGCAGTTGAGGCTGTATTCAAAGTTGTTATAAATAAAGCCGCCAATGAAGGGAAAGATAAAAACAAAGCAGCTCGTAATAAAGAAAATGACTTATCGGTATCAGGTGACAGATCATGGGCAAAACGTGGCTTTACTTCTCCTTTGGGCATCGTGTCTCTTATTGGTAAATATAGTAATAAGATTTTAGACGTTATTGTAAAATCAAGTTTTTGTCACGCTTGTCGAAAATGGAAAAGAAACGCTGTTGAACGTAAGGCATTTTTGAGAAGGGCATGAAGCGTTCATTATAAAGAAAGAGCCGGAAAGATGAGGTCGCGCGTCAGGGATGCAGAGCGCTACCTCACCGATGCGCCAGAATCGCACGGAGGGGAAAGAACACTTAAGAACGAGGCTTACGAGGAGTCGGAAGGAATTTTGTATGCAGCAGGCATAGCTGATTGAACGCAAGTAGATGTTATATGTGAAAATTTGTTTGTCAAAACCTTAAATGCATTTTTCTCAAGACAACGTTTTTTTAATCGGCGTCCATGATAACTTAAAAACCATTTAACTGATCGGTCTGAAATTTTAATATGTTCTTCTATACCAGAGGTGTCAAACTCAATTTTGCAGAGGGCCATATATTAAATTTAGAATGTGTAGGCGGGCCACATTCAAATAAAAAAATGTACTGAATTATTATAACATTTTATTTATTTAATTATATAGTATATAATATACGGTTGTTAAAAATTATATCAAAGTTATAAAAGAGGGTAATTATTTTGAGCTCGAGGATCCAGATACCTGACTTCTCTTGTTTTTGACAAGCTCATTGATGTCAGGTATTATATTCGTTGTAGTTATTTTAAGAATTGATTGGAGATGTTCATTCGAAAGTCTTGTGCGATGTTTGTTCTTATTTATTTTCATGACGGAAAACATCTGCTCACATAAATAGGTGCTACCAAACATGCAGAGAATGCGTGCTGCGTGCTTTTTTAATTCCGGGTAGTTATCCAAACTCTTGAAATATTGTGTATAAAATGTAAGAGCGTTAATCTCTTTAAATTTTTCTTTCAAAATACTGTCCGATTAAAGATCTATCAACTCCATTTGCAAATGAACTGGTGCCTGTGAAGCTTCAAAATTGAATGGATTGTTGAAAATTGGGAATTCCATTTCATTCATTTTGTGAAAGTCTTCAAAACGATTGTTGAATTCCGTGATCAAATTTTGCAGAAGTTGAGAATATTGATCCAATTTTTTTTGGTTCACTGTGCCAAATGATTTTAAATGAGGGAAATGATCCAAAGTTTGATTTTTTACCTGATTTTCCCACAGCCTCAACTTTGTTTCAAAGGCTTGAATACATGAATACATTTGAGTGACAATCAGATTTTTACCCTGTAACTTTACATTCAGATCAGTCAAGTGTTTATTCATATCTACCAAAAAGGCACAATCAACCCACCAGTCATTGTCATAATCAATTGGGTTGCCTTTTTCTAACATGAAAGCTTGAATAGGGTCACGTAATGCAAAATTTTTTTCTAAAACTACTCCTCGACTGAGCCAACGAACTTCGGTGAAGTAAGGAACATCAGAAAACTTTTCGTCCAAATCTTGTAAAAACTGCCTGAACTGTCGGTGATTTAGTCCTCTGCTCCTTATAAAATTTACTATTTTAATTACAGGTTGCATGACATGGTCCATTTTTAAATGTTTGGATGCCAATGATTCCTGATGAATTATAGAGTAAAATTCCACAAAATTCCCTGATGTTTTCTGTTTTAATTTAGTTACAACGTCCGAATGTTTGCCAGCCATGGCAGGAGCGCCATCCGTAGTTGTGCTGCTAAGTATATTCCCGTCGAGTTCATATTCTGCTATCAAATGCTCAATTGCAGAATAAATATCATTTGCTGTTGTAGTACCTGTCAATGGAACGCCCTTTAATAGTTCTTCAGTTATTTCAAAGTTACTGTTAATACCTCGTATAAAAACAGCAAGTTGAGCTGTATCAACAGTGTCAGTGCTCTCGTCAACAGCCAGTGAAAAGTTTGTAAATTCCTTAATTTTCTCCTTCAGTTGAAGAACCAAATTTTGAGATAAATCATTTATTCTTGAAGCAACAGTGTTTCTTGACAGCGAAATATTTTGAATTATTGACTTTTGAAATGGAAATGAAACATCGGCAACTTTCAACATACAGTCTTTAATAAAATCACCATCAGTGAAAGGTTTTGATCTCTTCGCGATTTCTAATGCAATAATAAAACTTGATTTCAGGGCATCTTCGCTCTCAGTATTAGCTTTAATAAACATCGATTGTTGACCTTGAAGTTTAGATTTTAAAGATGACAATATGTCTATTCTTATTTTTTCAGTGTAACAATCGAATTTTGATTTATGATTCGTATCATAGTGTCTCTTCAAGTTAAACTCCTTACAAACAGCAACTGTTTGATTGCAAATCAAACACAGTGGTTTACCTTTCCATTCTATGAAAAAATATGCAATTTCCCATTTAGACTGAAAAACTCTGCACTCACTATCAACTTTACGTTTTTGTGACATTATGCCAAAATCGTAACAATTATGGAACTCGACACAACAATTATGGATATCGCACGCGCACGACACAAACAAATGCACAATACCTTCACAATCACTACTTCGCAGTACAACTAAAATCCTTCTCCAACCGTATCGCTTCGATTACTCGATTCCCACTCAACTGACTCACGTCGCGCCGACGCACTCCTTTTATAATATCGATAAGGAAGGTTCTAGTCTAGACTCGAAGCGCGTGGAAGATTCTATTGTTCTCAACAAAAATAATAGGGTATTTCCGCTTGTTGCTAAGAGATGGCGTTACTGTCTATCTCTCTCGCTTGTCAAGGCACGCGCTGCCCTTGAAATTACTTATAAATGTAGTGTGCGCATTTTGAAACTTCCGTAGAGGAATCGAGTGAAGTCTGTCTAAAAGCTCTAAAAAACATGATTCTTCTTTCTGTGACACATTGCGATCGCGGGCCTTATTGATACGTCCCGGGGGCCGGATGCGGCCCGCAGGCCGTATCTTTGACATCCCTGTTCTATACCATAATAGCCCCAGTATAAACTAGAATAAAAAAGATTGCTTAATTTTTTCCTCCTCCATTTTTAATGGAAAAAAATGCTATTTTTTTCATAAAAATTTTCAAAAAACCCCTATAAAAAATCATTTAAAAAATTATGTAAAATTTTTTTTTCTTGTATTTGAAGATTTAAAATATATGTCAGAAAAATTACGGACTGAAAAAAATATTTTTTTTATTAATTTATCAGTCCATAAAAGTTATTAAAATTTTCGACCGAGAAAGTGTAATGTTCCCTTAATACAGTAATAAAGACCCACTGTTGTTCTTTTAGGTGGTAATTTCATTTGTGTGAGTTATTTTTTAGTAAATCGACAATTTACAACTGACAGATATGACCAAGGGATTTTCGAAAGATTCTGTTCCAAATGTAATATTTAAAGGGATAACGGAGACCTAGAGAGTATAAATATGGTTCAGTTCATTTCGTGGTCCTAAAAAGTCCCAATGTGATTTGACACTGGGGGACTGGTGTATGATGAGCATCGACATGATTGATTACCCTCCACTGTTTCAATATAACGTATAATAAAATTACTCTCGCTACTAATTTATGTTTAAATATAAATACGTAATTAAATTTAATTAACAAAAAATTGAACCAATTAAAACATTATTGAGTTTTATTTTGAAAGTCATCGTGACGTTATGTGAAAAAATATAAAGCCTTGCTTTCAAGATAACAGGCCTAGCAAAATATTAAAAATTTATTTAAAAAGATAAGGACAAGGAAATTAGATAAATCCAGTTTTACAGTTTATGATCTTTTTATTATTTTTATTTACTTCTTGTAGATTTTAAAATTGATATTTTTAGTCTTAGTATCACACGGGGGAACCGCTGTTTAGGTGTCGAGGTTTTTTTCTATATCAATTCGATGTCCTGAATTCAAATAACGTATTCATTTGTACCTAGGGGCTCAAATTTTTAAGATATACAATTTTAGAGAAATATAAGTTACATTATTGTAACTCAAATCCGTAAGTGTAGTAAACAAAAGTAGATACGAAATTTTTATTTTAGTTATACAAAATACAATATTATGTCGTACTTACAAACAAAAAAAACATTGAAGAAATGAAATAGTCACTCAACACTTGGAAAGCTTCTTTTCCGCGACATTCTTGAATGTTTTTTTAAACAGTCCCTTTTTAAACTCCAGCAGTAATCTGCCATCATGTGCATGTCCCATCTTCCTTGGTAGCGGTCCTCCATAACTTTAATATCTTGGTGAAATCTTTCACCTTGTTCCTCACTCATGTCTCCTAAATTTTCTGGAAAACGGTCTAAGTGGCTGTGTAAATAGTGTATTTTAATACTCATATTGCACCCTAAGGATTTGAAACTATTAAGCATCTTGTTAACCATTTCAACATAGTTTTGAGCTTTATGTTTGCCTAGAAAATTTTCTACAACTGCAACAAATGATGTCCAAGCTTCTCGTTCAACTTGATTTATTGAATTTATAAAGGCAGGATCCTTAATTAATTGTCTTATTTGTGGCCGTCAAATATCCCTGCCTTGAGTTTTTCTGTGCTCAACTGATGCATTTTTACCCCTATATATGCAAAACAAGACCCATTCTTATCAAGAGCCTTTACAAATTGCTTCATTAAGCCCAACTTTATATGTAACGGAGGAAGTATGATTTTTTTCTCTTTCAACCAAAGCGTCGTTAATGACATTCTTTTCCCCAACGTCCATGTTTTCTCTCTGAGGCCAATCTTTTCTAACCCAGTGGTGTGTTTTGTCCCTACTATCCCAGAGGCACAAGAAACACGGATATTTCGTGTAACCACTTTGCTGCCCAAGAAGAAAGTTTACCATTTTTAAGTCTACACAAATCATCCATTGATGTTCGTAATACTTTATCTTCTGCAAGACCAAAGCTATGGTATTATATTCTTCTTTCAGTTTCGTTGAGTGAGCTAGTGGTATTGAACCATATTTATTCCCATTATGTAGAAGGACACATTTTAAACTTCGCTTTGAACTGTCAATAAATAGGCGCCAATCATCTGGAATATATTCAGAAAGTCCCATTTCTTTCATGAGTCCCCTAATTTCGTGACAAAATACAAGATTGTCTTCTTGAGAAAAGAATGGTAGCAGATCTTTTTCTCTTGTACGGTAAAAGGTAATTTTGGTTCCTTGTTCCAGTAAATTTTTGTCGTTCAACCTAAAAGCCAGTACTTCAGAAGCTTTTTTCGATAAATTGAGATCCCTGGTGAGATCATTTAATTCATTTTGATTGAAGCGTTGAGGAACTGATGACGTCCCCTCATAGTCACTGTTAGTTTCATTAGCATCAGAACTTTTATTAGCATCAGAAGAGCGAAGAGCGATCAGAGTAGGTGATGAAATGTTGGAATCGGTATTTCATCTGAGTGCGGGATAGGGCGTATTGCCGAGTCTAAATTGGGATAAGTCCACTTACTGCGGTTATTTCGATTGATTCCATTAGTATTTACTAAACAGAAATAACAATCATTGAAGTGGTTTTTTGGTTCTCTCCAAACCATTGGTACGCCGAATTTTAGACATTTTCTTTTCCCGGTAGTCCACTGCCGTAAATGCTCTGTACAAGTTTTACATACGAGATGCGGGGTCCACGTTTTGTCCTGATCACCAAGCTTAACTCCAAAGTATCCAAGATACGCTCGCTTTACAAAGTCAGTAATAGTTTGTCTGTTTTGTTGAAACATGTATTCTCCGCATATATAGCAAAACACATCAGGTTGATTTACACAACTTCTTCTTGAACTGGAACCTGAACTCATTCTAATTCTGTTCAATAACACAAAAACACTCTTTTCTTAACATAAAAATAACACGCCGAATTCGATCTACTCTCATTAGTAAGAACGCACAAACTGACGAGACTTACCCGAGTTAGGTGATTAAAAGGGTCAGTTCAGGTACCTGATAGGCAATGGTTCCACTATTTATAGATTTACCTGGAATTTACTCAATTACAGACTGACAATAAAACCATTGTACCTACATTAATGAATATATAATAATTTTAGAACTCTCATAAATGAATATACTGAATAAAAACCACATTGGTAGATAAGTTGATGTATCTAAAAAAGTAGAGCTGATAGAGAAAAACGGATTGCATGTATAGATTTAGCGTCCCAAATATAGTTAAAATCAGCTCTAAAATCCCAGGCACCAAAACAAAAATATTTTTTTGTTGCCCTGTGTAATTTATATCCCATATAACATCAGAAATATAATTTACAGAAGGATATTATTGATAATTAACTAAATAATTAAAAATAATCTTATGTAAACAGTTGTAAATTCGTGACGTAGTAATAATATTATGTTTAATTTAGAATGAATGAACGTAAATTAGTAATACTAAGACGATTTTTATAACTGAAAACAGTTTACACCGAGATGTGAACTCGGAACCTTCGACTTTCTATTCTATTATCAGTTTTAAATTATCTTCTTCTTCAAGGGCCCTATCCGCTTCGAAACAGTTGAACAGACGTAAATCTAAACCTTTGTTTTAGGTTATATAGCGAAGAATGTCTTCTTCTCCCTGGACCTCGTTTGCTATCTATCTTTCCCTGTATTATCAGCTGCAATAGACGGTATTTATTATGTCTCATGGTGTGACCACCATATTCAACCTTTCGTCCTTTAATTATGAGTGCGATTTCTTTCTCATTGCCTATTTGGTGCGGAACTTCTAAGTTGGTGATATGTTCGGCCCACGAAATCTTCAAAATGTGGCGGTACAACTACATCTCACAGGCTTCTACTTTTTTCATTAGTGTTTCCATCATCGTCCACGATTCTACACCGTATAGTAAAATAGAATACGTAGCATTTGGCTAATCCAACTTTTAGTCGAAGTGAAAAATCATTGCCTGAAAGTAGTATTCTCATACCATTAAAAGATGCTCGAGCTTTCCCGACTTGACTTTATTTCGACAGATTGGTCGTACTTTGCATTACCACCGTCCCCAAGTACATATTAGAATCCACCGTCTTGATTATGTGGCTATTTAACTGAAGCTGTCTTGCGGCTTGTTGAGATTTGGTTATTGTCATTGTGCACTTGGTTTTAAATATATTCGGGTGGAGACTATACTCTTCGCTAACCTTTTGTTCCCTTTCAACAAGACCTTGGAGCTCATCGATGTTACTGGCAAGCAAAACGGTATCATAGGCGTGTCATGTTGTTAATCATCTCGCCATTTATTTTGATGCCTTTGTTAACTCCCTCTAATGCTTTGTTAAATATTTTCTTGCAGTACAGGTTAAAGAGAAGGGGAGATAGACACAACCCTGACGTGCGCCTTTTTTGATCACAACATTGTCAGAGTGATAAATTGTCTACGGACGCTAAAAATCAACTACTTAATGTGATCTATATTTCATTCCAAATGATGTCGCTATATATCGCCGACGTATCAGTATAAATAACAGTCTTAAAACACCAATAACAGGAATGTTGTCCTTCTAATCTAAGGTTCTCACTCGGCTTATTGTAAAATATTATAGGCCATATTAATATAGAAATTAATAAAATTTAAAAAAAATAACACGACTTCAAAGAAGTGATAAAAAGCATAAAACAATATCTTCTCTTAATCTTAAAAAATGATTTTTCAGGTTAGCTTATAAAAGAAAAATATAATACCTTCGCTGTTGATACTTTAAATGAAAGAAATGTATGCAATAGGCAATTAATACTTAATACACGAAATATAATACGTAAACACGCAAATCTAAGCAGAATTTTCAACGCAAGATCGCTACAACCGGGTTTCGAGGGGCAAAATTACATACAATTGATATTTCCTTTTCTATTTTCCGAATTCAAAGAGAAATTTGCCGATTTAAGTGCTTCTGTTGGATAATACAGTTATCCATTGAAAATACCAAATAAGACTTTGGTATTACACAAGTGTGTATATGTATGTATGTATATATATATATATATATATATATATATATATATATATATATATATATATATATATATATATATATATACATAAATACAGTGGCGAACGAAAGTATGGAAACATTTAAATTCCCATCTCTAGTCTTAACATTTAAACGGTTTACAATTACAATAATTATTTATTAATCGTTTACATGCTAACAAACATTTTGAAGATTAAAACAGTTATTGTTTATTAGAAATGAGCTTAGTTTTTAACGTAACAAAATTATACACAAACAAAAGTATGGAAATATTTTTGTCATAAAATAAAAAATTCACCGACTAAGATCTCGAAAATATTTAATATTTAGTGTGATATCCTTTTGCATCAATCACTGCTTGACATCTTCTGCCCATAGAATCAATAAGCCTAGCACAAAAATCGGGTGGTATTTTTTCCCATTCTAGTTTTAATGCTATCCAAAGTTCGTCCCGGTTTTTTATATTTCTTTTCCTAATTTGTTTATCCAGATAGTGCCAAAGATTCTCTGTCGGGTTCAAATCAGGTGATTGTGAAGGCCAGCGCATCACCCGAATCCTTTGTTCAAAAAACCAATTCTTGGCCAAGCGAGATGTGTGTTTGGGTCATTGTCTTGCCAAGAAAACTGCTGTTAATAAAGAACTAAGGCAGGAATATCAGGGTGTATTGGTGTCAGACATGACTATTAGGCGTCGTCTGTTATTTGAAAATCTTTATGGTAGGCGTGCTGTTAAAAAAGCCACTCCTTATATAGCGTCACAGAAAAGAGAGATTGAAATTTGCTAAGGAACATAAAGACTGGACTCAAAATCAGTGGTCTCTAGTAATCTTTAGTAACGAAAGTAGGTTCAATCTCTTTGGAAGTAATTCTACTAGTTAAGTAAGAAGGCCAGTTAGTCTAAAATATGACCCAAAGTACCTTGTACCTACTGTGAAACATGGCGGTGGAAATATCATGGTATGGGGTTGTTTTCGACGGTCTGGTACGGGGCCGGCCATTGGCAAAGATAAATGGCAGAATAGATGCTCAAATGTATCTTGAGATATTGGAAAATAATTTGATTACTTATGAAGATTTGCCACTGTCATGGATTTTTCAACAAGACAATGACCCAAAATACTCGCTTGGCCAAGAATTGGTTTTTTGAACAAAGGATTCGGGTGATGCGCTGGCCTTCACAATCATCTGATTTGAACCCGACAGAGAATCTTTGGCACTATCTGGATAAACAAAATAGGAAAAGAGGTACAAAAAACCGGGACGAACTTTGGATAGCATTAAAACAAGAATAGGAAAAAAATACCACCCAATTTTTGTGCTAGGCTTATTGACTCTATAGGCAGAAGATGTCAAGCAGTGATTGACACAAAAAGATATCCCACTAAATATTAAATATTTTTGACATCTTAGTCGTCTTAGTGGAATTTTTATTTTAAAACAAAAATGTTTTCCATACTTCTGTTCATGCATAATTTTGTTACGTTAAAAATAAGCACATTTCTAATAAACAATAATTGTTTTAGTCTTCAAAATGTTTGTTAGCATCTACACGATTAATAAATAAATATTGTAATTGTAAACCGTTTAAATGTTAAGGCTAGAGATGGGAATTTAAATGAATCCAAACTTTTGTTCGCCACTGTATATATATATATATATATATATATATATATATATATATATATATATATATATATATATATATATATATATATATATATATATATACATATATACATATATACATATATATATATATATATATATATATATATATATATATATATACACATATACACACATATATATATATATATATATATATATATATATATATATATATATATATATATATATACACATATACACACCTATATATATATATATATATATATATATATATATATATATATATATATATATATATATATGTATATATACATATATATATATATATATATATATATATATATATATATATATATATATATATATATGTATATATATACATATACTTATATATATATATATATATATATATATATATATATATATATATATATGTATATATATATATA